>CM061136.1:96516148-96538148 GCA_030789695.1 Scilla litardierei
GGTCCTAATGCCTAAATGGCAGGCAGTCAAAATACACCTGGCACCATCTAAGATGGTAAGCTAGTGGCCTGAAAAGTCTGAAGCGTGTAGAAATTAGGTTAACAGCCAAAAAAAGAGTCTAAAAACGGGAAAATAAGTCTCTCTATGAAAGGGCAAAGTACCTAGTAGGGATCATACATCCTCAGAAAACAACTCATATACAACCAAAAAAGTTTTTTGGCACCCCCCTTAATTTGGTATCGGAAAACAGATAACCCTTCAAACACATGTCAATGCCCTATAAAAGGCGCATGCAAGAATAAAAGTTTAATAGAATTAATAGAAGATAATGAATGGATAGAAAATGAACCAGATAACAATGAACTTTATTACACAGAAAACTCCGAAGACATAGACTTTGAAAATTATTATGAAAATATCAGAATCGTAAACGAAGGTATAGAAGAATATTCGATTAGTCTTATTAATATAACCAAGATTTACAACTTAATTTCTCAAACTACCCAAGAAGACTTAGATCAATTGATAAGTAAGTTAGAAAAAGAGGAAATAATAGGAGAAAACCCTGTAAAATTTTGGGAAAAAGATAAGATTTTTTGTAAATTAGAAATAAAAAACCCTGAATACAGAATAAAAACGGCTCCAATCGAAGAAACAAACAAAGATCTAGAAGACTTTCAGATGCATATCAAAGAGCTTCTAAAACTAGGAGTAATATATATATATATATATATATATATATATATATATATATATATATATATATATATATATATATATATATATGGAGAAATGGGGGTCAGGGAGCCTAGGAGGGACTCCCTCCTTGGTTGTCCGCATGGCTCTATCGCCACCCTCCATCAAGCTGGAGGCTGCATCAGCTCAAATCAATTTATTTTCGCGTTTTTTTTGCAATCACCCCCCTGCTTTTCACATTTCTCTTTCCCCCTTGCGTGTTCCCCAGACATCCTCTCTCTCTCTCTCTCTCTCAGCTGGGAAGAGTATTCGATCGAAACCCTAGATCTCCCATCCCGTGTTCCCAAGATGGCATCTCCTTCTTGCATCTTCGTGCTATCTCCTCTTCCCTCTTTGTGCTATCTCCTCCACCGGCTCAAATGAGCTCCGCCCCTCTCTATGCGACCGACCTAGGGCACCCAGCAAGCGATCGATCGAGGGTTTCGCTCGAGCCGGCTCGAATTTCAGCGGCCGCATCCTCACTTCTCGAAGCTACTGGAACGTCCCCGCCCTCGTCGTTAGGGCTTCTGCTGCAATCGATTCATACGGGAGCTCGTCTGATTTTGCGAAAAGAATTGAGCAGGCTTGGCTAATCGCTCAGGTGCCCCGATTGCCATTTTTTTCATTTTTAAAATTTAGTAAGAAAAATGGAGGATCTTAACGTGCAATTGTTAAAGAATTGATGTTATTGATTGCTTTAGGTTTAATTTACACGGGATTTTTGGTTTGAATCCGATTCTTAGCAGAAAAAGGAATTTGATAATTATGTGTTATCAATGTTATTAAGCGTTGTTCCCTGTTTTTGGCCTGCGTTTTCACCCCCAATAGTATGAAAAAGTAGAGAATTTGATTTGGGTTGGTATCTCTAATTGACTTTGTTACTTGATTAGGCTAAATTTTGGTATTTAAAATTTCTTGTCTGATCTAACGCATGTGGGAGTGGCTAATCTTGGTTGGTCTTTTATACATCTTGTAGTTTTGGTGATGTGAAGTTCTCAACCTGATTATCCCAATGGCAGAAGTAAAGATCTTTGCGAAAGGGAAATGAAGGATTTTCAGTTAGGGGACTATTGAATATCCTGCTAGGGGTCGCTATATGGTAGGATTCTCATTCAATTTGTTTCTTCAGCTCAACGAAATTTGCAACGAGTTCTTTATTCTTTTTCTTTTTTGGAATTGATCAGGGGCAAATATTGCGACATGATATTCTTTTAATTAATATGTGATATTAAACAAAATTCTTAAAACAATATTGGTGGGTTCAAATCAAAATTAGAGTAAGAGTTATAAGTTATGGAGATACAGACAATTTTGTTATGAACCCACCAAAATCTTGCTATGAACCCACCAAGAACTTTGCTATGCAGATTAACACAATTAAATGAATATTTTTGGTATGAACCCACCAAATTTTGAGCTATTTTTAAGCAGACAATTTGGACGGGTTCATAGCAAAATTTGTTTGATTTATAACCATCAAATTCCCAAGAACTTTGCAATGTTTTTTAAACATACAATTTTAAAGTTATTATGGAGATTAGCACAATTAAAGGAATGCAAGATTTTGGTGTGTTTGTAGCAAAATTAGAGAAATTGATTTTGGTTGCCATTATGAATACTGCAGGGGATGTTGCCGTGTCTTCAGAGCAGAGTCTGTACAATGTTGTGTTGAAGCAACTAGCAAGCAGCTTTGGTGAAGGATCAGAGGATGAGAAGCAGCAGGACGTGTCTCGATGTGAAGCTTGATATCGGCGTGCCCAGGACTCTGTATCTGTTGAAAGATTCTTATGATCGGTGTGGCCAAGTTTGTGCAAAGCATGTCAAGACCTTCTACTTTGGTTAGAATCTCTCTCAGCTGATGTTTACAGATTTTTTTAGCCATTAAAGCACCATGCTGACTAATTTATTTATACGCACCAATGACAGAGAATGGATATTGAACTTCAATAAGCATAGATGGCCAGCCCCTATATGACCAGTGTATTCATTGAAATCAACTCTGGTGGCAATTTTGAAAATGTTGCAGACCCTAACAATGAATCAAAATCAACAATGGGATACATCAGTAAAATAAACCAGAACTGGTTGGCAAATGCGTATAATCATCATTAAAAAAATTTGAACCAGAATAAATAGAAAAACCACATGTTTAAGCAATAAAGAACCCCATAAGTAAGAGTTATAAGTCTAGAAATATATGTTAGAGTTACAGGCTGTCAGGCAATTTTTTGTACACAGAAATCCTCACATTTGAATAATAGGTAAAGAGAATGGGAGAAGCTTACAATTAATATCCTCTCATTGGCTTGGTTGGAAATCATAAAGAAAGTAAATTATCCACAATTAAGTAAGTTTACAAATGAAGTTCAATTATACTTGCCATACTTTTACAAATTTTTGTGTGGCATACTTTTTGTGTAGGAAACTGGGTTGCACTGGAGGTATGAATCTGGAGACTACACATTTTCAGAACGCACTGGAGGCTTCCCACAAAAATCTGAATGTATGCGCTTTTTTGCCAAAGTAGGCAAAGCATTTTTTTTCCTATGTAAATCTGAAGCTTGAAATGTGATACAAAGATTGAAGCAACCTGAACTGGAAGATACTTGGTGTCATTGAAGAAACCTGAACTAGAATTGAAGCAACATGAAGTGGAAGATGCTTCGTGTCATTGAAGCAACCGGAAGATATTTGGTGTCATTGAACCTGAACTGGGATTTTTTTGTTTGCGACAATCTGTTGGAATTGGAATTATATTATGTCTACTGTCTGTATCAAAACTGGAATGTATATCAAGTGAATTTGGTATATTGATATTGGACTGTATATCAGGTGCATTTTGTATATGTTCAGTTCTTATTGTATCATAATATGTGTATGTGTATGAGTATCATAGTATGTGTATGAGTGTGTAACATTTGTATGTGAGTGTAAGCGACTTCTGTGTATCATAGTTAAAACAGCTTTTTTCTCACCAGGTCTGATTATATTAGCACGGTACATTGTGTTCATGTCAAAATATTCTCAATTTCCAATCTCCATCAAGAGCATTTCATTAAAATCTAGTTCATCAAGAACATCTCTTTCAGCATGTGCACGACGATGCAAAACGATAAAAACCATCACAAACCATGGGAAAAAATTTATTAGTTAACCTTTCATTTTCAAAAATTATGACATTTTAACAGAAAGCATCAAAATAATTGGTAGCTTTGGTAGATTCGGCCAGCACGGACACAGCAGCAGAATAGCAATTTTCAGAACAAATTCACAGGTGCATACTTCGGATATCAACCCAAGAGTTGTCATCATAAAACTAGGGATCGATAGTGATTAGCTCCTATATTGAACGATATTAATTCTACAGGATACAATAAACGTTTACCCCCTTTACACACTGCAACCACTCATTACTCCCAAAACAAAATACAAACACACAAATAGATGAAACAAACATATAAAGATGAACCTTGAAACACGACCCATATGAAAAATTTCTGGCCGGTTTATTCTAAAATCAGAAGCCAGCATCCATCACAAACAGCACCCCGTATTCTTAATGATGCATGCCCCATGTGAGCGTCACTGCGAAAGGACCAACATAGCCTGTCTGCCCACCTGTTACAGCCATTGTACACCACACCATGATTCAGCAGCAGCGTCTCCCGTCTCCTCGGACTGTCCTTCCTTTGAAATGTGAAACCCTTCAATTTTGCGGGCAACGATCATTTGCTCCCATCCTGTGATCCTGACGCATATGATTCACCTCCAGGAGCAAAGGGCACGCAGTACACAAAATAAAAGCCAGATGTCTTCTCTTCATCATCTCTTACAAACATTTTTACATACTTCTTCTGATCAAGATGTCTTCTCTTCATCATCTCTTACAAACAGACAGGACTCCCATAGTTTGATGCCTGCACCATAAGAGCATAGAACTATGAGCAACTTTTATAACAATCTAATTGGAAATAGTTTGATGCATGAAAGTGACTACCACTGCATGAATGAAACTAGACACTGATGTTGATATGTGAACATCTCAAAGATGCCAGGCATTGGTGAGCCTAAAAAAGGCTGATATCACGTTTTAAATTGTAGACATGGAGAATATATCCTTATCTTTCTCGTAAAGAGCACGAAAATAATACCCCTATTACCAGAAACTGGAGGTTGATTTGATGCCAGGAAAATTGAAATCCAACGCATACTCTAAAATTGCAGAAGTGTATCATTATAAATCTAGATTGATGTTGCATCCCTATCATCCTCTCACATAATGACATTCAGTTTGTTTCAGCTTTACAAAGAAACTGAATAAAACAAATAACTATTATAACTATGGTACCAATAATGTAAAGACATAAAGACAAAAAAACAAATTTGCATCATGAGCATGTCACAACAAAAAGAAATTAACAGTCATGGTTATTCACTGCAAAAACAGGTTTCCATGGCCAAGACAGCAAGGTACAGATCACAAATTCACAATGCAATCTCCATCTCTTGATGAATATATGCATAGTTATAACCATGCATTAAGAGAATACACATCAACCTTACATCACATGCTGAACTCCATGGCACAAAAAGATTTTCTTTTCATTTTTTAAACCCATAATTCATGATCAGTGTGACTATTCTGACATAATCTTGCAAGTGAATGTGCCAAATATAGTATAGCTCTTTTAGCTATCTAACGTTTTGCATTCATGTGGTACAAATGCTAACGGACTATAATATATGTAACTTGAGTTCTGAAACATCTAGAATGCAAAAAAATCATCTGCAGTGAACAATATTTGCATATGAGATGTGAGATATTGTGAGATGTGAGATATCAGAAAAAATCATACCTCCAGATTATGAATATTTGCATCCACTTACAGAATATGAAAATTCATACCTCTAGAATATGAATATCTACATCCACTATGAAAATTCATACCTCTAGAATATGAATATCTGCATCCACTTACAGATATTTGCATTCACTTACAGAGTAAAAAAACTCCAGGCTCTCCTAGAATGCAAGAAGAATGACCTCAACATTTTTAACAGAATCCACTCACTGAAGTGACTACAGAGATCACTGAAGCTGAAGATGAAACATAAATTCAAATAAAACCATAAATTTATTGAAGTTACTACAGAGTTTATTGAAGCTGAAGAAATGAAACCATAAATTCAAATAAATAGAAGCTGAATATTCTATGCCCCATATGCAGTGAACGCTGACATTTAACGCTGACATTTAACCATATTCAATCTTCTGTTTCCATATCATGCTTTTTCTGCAAAAAAATAACCATATGCCAATGATGAGAATAATTACAACTACAACTTTATGATAAATAAATTTACTCTTACCTGGACAGGACAATTAGTTCTATAGTGTCCCAATCCTTGGCAATTCCCACATTTTCTTTGCTTAATAGATTGTTTTGACATTGAAGTTTCGATTCCGGACTTGAATCTACTAGGAAGCTTTGGACGCCCCTTGCATTTGGCCGGACCAACTGGATCCCGCACATGGATTTCTTCACCATCTATTAACAATAACGGTGAACTTGAACCTACTTCACTTCGATTAGCAATGTCTTCGTTATGATTCATAGACTTCAAATCTTTCTCCGCTTCAATGTAATACTCTTCAAGTAGACTCTCGAGCTTTGAAAGATGTGTTTTTGAAATAGATATAAATTCAAGAATTCCATTGAACTTAGATCTAAGGGCCCAGACCCTTATAACTCCACATTGCTCCATGTTCTCTCCTTCTCTCCTTGAATTCATCACACTATTATAACCGACATTCCTATGTCGGGCTCCAATGGTCTATCTATGTAATATATATACTTCTGGGATTATTTTCACCATATGTAGATGCATGATATACAATATATGCTTACATAAAATCCCATCCGTTTGAAGCATCCCACATGTGCATGTGACTTTAACCTCTGTTGCTTGATCAAATGTGACTTCCTCCCATTTTTCTCGGTTTGAATCAGGTTGACCAACAGCATAAATGGTAGTAGTTGAGATCTTGCTAACTTCTTCACGAAATAGCGAGAGACCTTCAATGAGCTCATTTTGAAAAATTTTAAAAACATTTCTTGTGTATATATTGCCTACTTGTTTCTCAAGTGTATGCGACAGACACATAGTGGGAACAACATTCAATGTCATGAAGTCTTCACGGCGTTCGACTGCACGACGCGCACATACAGCTTTATCATATTGAATAATAAAATCAACAAGTCTTGTATTTGCATTCACATAACCATCAAAAAAGCATTGATGCTTTCACTCCTTTGGGTTGTAGTCATGCCGGCCCAAAAAATATCTTTCATATATGCATCTATACATTGTTCACGCACCCTATACATTGATGAAATCCAATAATCTCCGTTCTCGTCTATGCCAAATTTTTCCTTTATAACCTTCCAGTTTTCCTCACATTTACTCACCGTAGTAGAATACATCCATTTATTAAAATAAATCATAAAATCGTCACCATATTGCTTTTTTAATATCAGTTGCCTTTCAGCAATATGCTTACCGATGTGCCACGAACAAAAACGATGACGAGTACATGGCAATACTTCCTTTATTGCATCTCTCATCTGATTATCCTGGTCGGTAATAATAGCTTTTGGAGCAACCCCATGCATGCATTTCAGCCATTGGATGAATAACCATATGTATGTATGTTTGGTCTCATCTGCAAGCAAAGCACAACCGAAAAGAATTGATTGACGATGATGATTAACTCCTGTGAATGGGGCAAATGGAAGACTCAGACGATTAGTTTTATAAGTAGAATCAAATACTATCACATCCCCAAATCTCAAATAGGCATCTCTCGCTTGCCCATCAGCCCAAAAAACACTTCTAAATGTTCCATTATAATCAACTTCTACAGAGAAATAAAAATCTGGGTCTGAATTCCTCCTATCTTGGAACTTCTTAATGACAGTAATGCATTCATCACCAATATTATTCTTTAATGTTCTTATGTGATCATTGCATTGTTGCGTTGTTACATGCTCCTCTTCTTGACTTTCCATTCCAACATTAATTGAGCGTGCAATATGCAAAGGACGCATTCCAGCTCCATGACATTTCTCTATCCACGATCTGGTACTCTCTAAATTATGCTTCTGCTTGTGTGAAAAGTGGTTTGCAACTTTATCTAGACTACACAATGCATGATTTTGATGCTCCTCTATGAACTGGCTAACAATCCATGTATTTGAATTAGACAGCTTGATCTTCATCTTAGCATGACAACCCACCCTGGTTTCAGGCCGCCTAATAACAAGTTTTCCAACCTCTCTTTTATCTGAAATTCTCTTAATTCCAGCCTTGTTGCACACAAAAGTCCGACTAAGAACAAGACCTGGAGTTGAAGCTTTTTTAGATTTATCCATGGACTCTCGTCGGATTCCAAAACCTGTCTTCCTTGCATATGCATTGTAGAAGTTATATGCATCCTCGTGATTGTTAAACTCTTTCCCTACATATGGAACATCTCCATTATAATTTGTCTTAGTCGGAGATGTTTGTGATAAATCATTTATACCCATTGAACTATGATGAGGATAGCCACGTATCTCATCCGATTGGACATCTACCAGGACGTTATTGTCGAATGGAAAAGGCTCCTGTAATATTTTGGATGGTCAAACTATTTGCATAATTAATAAATAATACAATACACATTGAAATAATACAATGAAATACTTCAAATGAACTTTCTGTGCATACCATTATAAATACGTCATTGACTGAATTGGACGATATGGGATGGCCTCCTACTATATCATCAGGTACATGTGCATCTTGTGATTCTAACATGCTATCCTTGTCTGAATCAAAATTGTATATGCGTTTATCATATTGCAGTTTAATGATGCGAGAATCTAGCTAACTTCTAATTTACTACACAACCATTTATGATTTTTAGAGTACATACACAATTTAAATGACAAGCATAATGACAGGCATAATGAGAGAAGCAAAGAAAACACAATTTGAATTCAATAATAATTCCTTGTCAATGGCAGCAAACTTTCTTTTCGTAAAAACTGTAGACAAAGCTTTGATATCTGTTAGAGTTGTTATATTATTTAGTATGAAATAGCATTAAGGTGAAAGTCTCGATTTGCAAAGCTTGCTGAATTCCGATATCAAAACATGATGCACAGGCTCTACATTACGTAGAGGGTTTATCTCCAATTTCTACCAGTTTTTTTCACAGTTACGCTAATTATTTCACAGCAGAGAGAGTTTTTTCAGATAGCTTTGAATAAATCCGAAACATATATATAGTTTTGACAAAAAGACAATTTTTAATTTAAGCCGATGGAAATTTTAATCATAGAACTACTAGTTGTAACTCGATGAGCACCCTTCCATACCTGAATTACAACTACAGCTGGAAGGAGATGAGCACCCAGGGAACGCGATTGAGGGTGGGACCCAAGGGCGCTGCGAAATTTATAGTTTATTGAAATCGAAACTTTTCAAAATAGAAAATAAATTGCAGAACATCAACACTCAAAAAAATGAGGCATTTTAGAAGTTTAAAATTTTACTATTAAAATCAAAATAACTAAAGAATAATCAGAGAAGGAAGAAATCTGGGCGACAAACCCTCAATGAAAATAAATTCGGAAAACTCTAATCCAAAGTTTAGAACAGAGAGCAACATAAAGATTATGACTTACCTCTCTACGAATATAGCAATTACGTTTGCATGACAAGGACACGTTAAAATTTCAGTTTTTTTAATTTTTATTTGTAGCTTTCCCCCTCTCTGATTAGGATGTTAACTAAAAATCAAAAATTCATAGTTTTAAAGCAGAAACATGTTTAATTTGGGGATTTTCTTTTTTAGAAAAACTGAAAGTACTCAGAAGGATTTTTTATGATTTTCGCACACAAGGGAGAGGGAGGGAGAAATACCTGATGCTAACTCTAGGTTCTTCACGCGAGGGATCAGATGTGATCGGAATGGGACTTGATCCGAAACCCTTCCGAGAGTAGAGGGGGGTGGGTGGATATCGGGGGTTTTGGCTTTGGATCGCCCTAGGTTCTTCGCGCGGGGGATCAGCTGTGATCGAGACGGGACCTGATCTGAAACCCTTTCGAGAGTGGGAGGGGGATGGGTGGAGATCGGGTTTTTGTCTTTGGATCGAGATGAGTGATGAGTTTCAAATTGTTTTTGATTTGGATCGAGATGAGTTTCAGCGTTTTTCCTGTATGGAGATTGAGACGAGGGAGAAGGTGGAACGCTGCAAAAGTTTCTGCGTGGAGATTGAGACGAGGGAGCAGGGGCTTCATGCAAAAATAACAATAGTTTTCAACAAAACCTGCTACAAAACCCGTTAGTATCTCGTCCTTTGATGGAGGGTGGAGATTAAGCCACGCGGACAACCAAGGAGGAAGTCCCTCCTAGGCTCCCTGACCCCCATTTCTCCCATATATATATATATATATATATATATATATATATATATATATATATATATATATATATATATATATATATATATATATAGAGTGATCTTCGGTTGCGAAAAATCCCGTGCGAAAGCCCGTGCGAAAACTTTTTTTTATTTTTTTGAAATTTTTTTTTTCAAAAATTCTTTTTTTGATGTTTAATCCATACAATTATATACCCCAGGGAAAATAATGGGTGAACCCGTTGGGCATTAGAGCACCCATCCACCCATTACAAATTTAACGGTCTCAAAACGTGCGAATTTGATGAAATGGCTTGATCGAAGGCCAAATGACATTATTTCTCAACCATTATTTTTTGAGGGGGGTATAACAACATATAATGAGGGTGGAAAAAAGAAGTTTTGAAAAAAAAAATTTCAAAAAAAAGATAAAAACATTTTCGCACGGTGCGAAATGTTCTCATTTGAAAATTTTCCTATATATATATATGCATCAGGAATACTAGCTAATATGGGGAGCGGAAGTCTCGGAGCGGGCGACTCAGGCGAAAAATCAAACCCTACCGGCGACTCGGAAAAGTTTACCGGCGACAGGGGAAAAAAGGACAGCGGCAAGATCACATCATCTGTTGATGATGGGGATGGATGGCATATGGTGGTTCATGGCAAAAAGAAGGCTGTTTCAGTGTTTAATGGCAGAGCCGATCAACAACGACGTTTTATCTCAAATCGATCTGTCCAACAGCTTGGAGGCGACGGGCAACTTCGCAAGGCCCGATTTAATTATAGTGGAAATGAATCTCGTGTTCAGTCTAGGGCTGGACGGAGGGACAATCTAATGGGCGATTCAGGATCTGTTAAAATCCCAGTTCGGCCGAATACCCAATTCAAAATAATTCCTACTGATGGACAGCGTTCCTGGGTGGACATCTGTGCTTCTCGTAGGAAATATGTTGATCCGCTGGTGATGAGTTTTGTCCCTCCCATCATCAGTGTGGACGGGGTGGAGAAGGCTAAAGTATGTAGGGCTGATATACTGGAAGGATCTGCTCGATGGCAAAACACTCTAGTTGGGTATGTTCTTGGTGATGTCCCTTACTTTGGGCAGATTAAGGCTTAGACAGAGAGACTTTGGCGTCTAAAGGGAGGGCTTCGAATATTTTCTCGGGAAAATGGATACTTTTATTTCAAATTTGAGAAGGAGGATGATCGGGATTCTATTCTACATGGCGGACCTTGGCTCTTCGATGGGAGACTTGTTGTGCTTCAAAATTGGTCTCCTTCAGTAAAGCACAATCGTGACATCCTTTCTAAGGTTCCAGTTTGGGTTCAACTTCATAACCTACCTCTGGCCATGTGGACGTTGAGTATTTTGAACTCCATAGCTAGCGTTGTGGGTAAGCCAATTTATCTTGACAAATCTACTGCTAATCTTGATAGGATCTCCTACGCAAGATGCTTAGTTGAAGTGAATGCGAAGAGTCCACTAAAAAGGGATGTTCCTGTTGAGCTTGACGATTTGTCAACAATATCTATTGATGTTAAATATGAGGGGGAACCTCCAAGGTGCGGTGCTTGCACTTGCTTTGGACACCTAGATATCCAATGTCCCATGAAGGACCTTGAAGATCATATCTCCAATATAATCGACCCAGCAATTTCCACTACTGCCAACAAGGGGGGAACTCCTTCCAATCTTACCAAAGTCATAATTCCAAATCAGACAACTAATATGGGGGGAGCTCCTTCTAATCGGCAGACTGTGTTTCTTGAAGAGGGTGAATGCAGTAAACCCATTAGCTCTGAGCAAGAGCCTTGTACTTCTAAGAACCGGCCTTTGCTCAAACGACCTGGCGGATTGGGCAACTTGATGCTTCAATTTGTTCACATTTGCCATGCTGTTAGAAAATTCCGGTGGAGGGAGCCAATATTAAATGTGGTTCCAATAATACCTATGCCTGAATCCGAACCTGTGTCCTCCACTGCTGATGAATGCCTCCACACTAATCCTTCTTTTGATTGTGGTGGGTCTGGCGAACGTCTGGACACAAGTTCTATGGCTGACCCGAATGTGGATTCTGAGGAAATCACTACACCAGAGAAGTTTACATTTCCCAATCCAGAATGGGAAGATGATCATTCTGCTCTTATAAATGCTAAGCTTCGGGGTAAATCGAAACTAGCTCCAACTATCCCTTCTGCTGTGCGCCGAAGTTCACGGCATGCTTCTTGAACAGGTTCTGTTTGCTACCACAAATTATTATTATTATTATGTCTATATTCTTCTGGAATTCTAGAGGTCTTAATAACTCTGCTCGTAGAGCTGATCTGAAGCACTTTCTACGGAATCTAAACCCTACTATTGTTTGCCTCCTTGAGACTAAGGTTGATAGTACTAATGCCAACTGTATTGCAAACTGCTTTTCCAAGGAATGGTCTAGTATTGATAACAGAAATTCTTATAAGGGTGGTCGTGTTGTTGTTTTTCACAAGTCTACTATCTGGAGTTGCTTATTAAACACAACCTCTACTCAGCACATATCAGCTACTTTCTCTAATACGGCGGGATTTATTATGGGGCACACTTCCATTTATGGATTCAATGTTTCTAAGTGCAGAGCTGAACTTTGGACTAATCTCACGGCTAGCTCCACTATGTATAGTAATATTCCATGGGTTGTTGGTGGAGACTTTAATTGTGTTTGGAGCTACAAAGAAAAACTCGGTGGCCGATCAGTAGATGTGAAAGCTATGGATAGATTTAATTCATGTCTTGGGAATTGTAAGCTTATGGATCTGAAGAGTATCGGATTGAGCTTCAGTTGGAATAACAGCCGTATTGGCAACTCGCGTATTCTTGCACGCCTTGACCGCATCCTCTGCAACCCTAAATGGATTGACATTTTGCCTCATTCATATTATGAGTACCTTACAGCTAATACTAGCGATCACGTAGCTATGTGTGTTTATCTCCTTCAGAAGGTTAGTTCCTACCCCAAGCCGTTCAAGTTCTATAGTTCTTGGGTATCATTGCCGGACTATCATCATCTTATCAGCAAGACCTGGAGATCTTTCCCCCAGGGATGTCCAATGTATAATTTAGTTTCTAACCTTAAATCCTTGAAGCATGTCCTGAAATTTTGGTCAGGCAAGCATAGGAAAAATCTGGATGTAAATATTTGCCGTAAGGAGTTGGAATTAATTCATTCAAATAAAATGCTATTTTCCGACACAAATATCCAGATTTCTGAAAGGATTGCCTATAATAAGCTTGTGAAGGCCTTGGAGATGGAGGAGGAGGATTTGAGGCAAAAAAGCCGTCAGTGTTGGTTGCTTCTTGGTGATATGAATTTAAAATTTTTCTATACGGCCTTAAAAGCTCGTTATTGTCATAATAATATTGGTCACCTTATCTCTTTAGATGGGGAAGCTGTTACCAACATTGATATGCTTCGTAAGGAAGCTAGTATCTACTTTCAGAATCTTTATCAGCAGCATGATAATTGGAACATCTTCCCTAATGTTATACCAAAGCGTAAACTCACTATGGAGGATATTAGATGGATGGATAGGCCTGTATCCCCAACTGAAATAAAGAATGTTGTGTTCCAAATTAGTAAAGACAAGGCTCCGGGGCCTGATGGCTTTAACTCCTTCTTTTTCCAATCTGATTGGGGAATTATTGGTAAAGATGTCATTTCTGGTATTTCCGCTTTTTTCAATACTGGGAAAATGCTTTCCAATATAAATCATACTTTCCTTACCCTTGTCCCCAAGAGTGCAAATGCTACTGGTCTGGGGGACTATAGGCCTATTGCCTGTTGCAAAGTGCTCTACAAAATTATTAGTAAAGTCCTATGTAACAGATTGAAGCATGTTATTTCTGAGCTTATTTCTCCTAACCAGTCAGCTTTTTAAAAAGACAGGTTGCTTGCTGATTGTACCCTCTTAGCCCATGAACAGATCCGTGACTTTAGCAACCCTATGGGGGCCAGAACTTGCATTAAGCTGGATCTTCGCAAAGCATTCGATAGTGTGAATCGAGAGTTTATTTACTTCCTCCTCCACTGTATGGGCTTCAGCCACAGATTCATTAATTGGATTACCGCATGTATTTCCTCTCCTACGTCCTCTGTTTTGGTTAATGGATCTCCTGAGGGCTATTTCACTTCTAATAGAGGTTTGAGACAGGGTGACCCTCTTTCGCCGTTTCTATTTGTTCTGGTTATGTAAGCTTTCTCCTTACTCTTGTCCCGCTCTGAATCCTCTGGAGCAATTCAACCTATGCGCAGATCTGGAGCTATTTCGCCTCTTCTGCTTACCGATGACCTATTAGTTTTTTGTCGGGCAAATTCACTTTCTTTAAATGGGCTTAAGGATTTGCTTCGCAATTTTAATCTTTTGTCTGGTTTTCATATAAATTGGGAGAAGAGCACGGCAATCTTCAGCAAGGGAGTTCGAAATGCTAGTTCGCTCGCAGATATTCTCGGAATCAAAATGGTACCTTCCTTCTCTATCTATTTGGGTCTTCCCCTCTCCTCCAAATATCCTAAGCCGTCCGTATTTAATCGCCTGGTAGACAAGTGTAAAAAAAGGCTTCTGGGTTGGACTTCTTCGACTTTATCTGTTTCGGGGAAAATTGAATTAGTCCACACTGTAATATACGGTACGGTGGCCTTCTGGATGCCAGCATACTGCATTCCACGCTCTGTTATTTGTTCTATTAATTCTGCCTGTCGGAAGTTCATATGGGGCAACTTTAATAACTAGGCCTGGAAAGATATGTGTACCCCTAAGAAGGAAGGAGGCGTGGGTTTGTGATTATTATCTGATTTGAATGTTGCTTCTGGCATAAGGCTTACCTGGAGAGTTCTATCTGCCAAGGGGATTTGGGCACAATATATGCGTAAACACTATGATGACATCTCGCTTGGCTTCTATGGAGCCAAAGCAAAGCTTACGCAATCAGGGCCCTAGAAGTTCCTGCTGAAAAGTCGTCAATTTTCTCAAAAACTCATAAAACGCATTGTGAGGGATGGTTCAACTACCTCTTTCTGGTACGATAATTGGCACCCAATGGGTCCCCTCCATTTACTTCAGGATCCACCCCCTGGATCGGAACATCTTACTGTAAGTCATTACTGGGCTGCGGATGGTTGGCGAAATGACCCTAATATTGTCGGCCTGCAGCATTTGCTTTGCAAATTTACCGTTAGTGTTGGTTCGGATGAGTGGTGCTGGATCCCTAAACCGGCCTTCACTCTTCGAGATGCTTGGAATGGATCTCGAATTGTTGGGCCCGCTTTCCCTTACTGTGACACTATCTGGTTCAATCTCCACGTGCCGAAGATGGCATTGTGCCTACTCAGAGCTCTGTGCACAAAATTACCAACGCGTGATTTACTCTTCAGGTGGAGCATTTCTCCTGATGACACGTGCATTCTTTGTGATTCTAAGGAAACTGAGACACACTCACATCTCTTTTTTAACTGTGAATACACAAGGTATATCCTAACGCGCTGTCTTTTAAAATTGAATTACAAGGGGGTGGTCCCAACTACTCTTTCTGGAGTGTGTGATGTTTTCCAATCGCGTTATAATAAGAAGGACCCCGTGGGGGTGTTGGCCAAAGCAGCTCTGGCAATTATGATTTGGCACATATGGAAGCAGCGCAATAAGCGTATCTTTGAAAATTCAGCCAAGGGAAAGATCTTATTATTTGATGATATTGAAGCGGATGTTAGAAGCTCCCTTTGTCGCCTGGACTGGGATGAAGCCACAGACACCACTCCATTTGTGAATTGGGGTTTCATTGATGCTGGCTAAAATGTGTGTTATATCTTTATATAGATTGTATAGTACTCCTCGCACTCGTTAATATCGCATGATAATATTCTGTAGTTGGTGACGATGCTTGTGTCCTATCCCTTCTCTTTATATTATCCTCCGATACTAACTCATGTTATTAGGCTGTAAACTTTGATCTGAATATTAATAAAGACTAACTCTTACTCGTCAAAAAATATATATGCATTAGGCACATGTAGGATGCATATATATTTTTATTTTTTTTGAAAAGTAAGTGTGAATGTATATTGATATAAACATGCCTACATCAAGGCAAGAACCAGCAGCAGAGCAGGTGGGGGAGAGGCCAGGAAGCAGTCACCCCATGCCAGAACTACTAGGAAAGTGCCAAGAAAGTACCAGGGAAAGGAAATCTAAACCTAAACTGGGAGGCGCACAAAAAAGGCCTAGGGGAGACCCCAGTTCTCAAAAAGAAGGAGATCCTCAGTATCAACATCACTAAAATCAAAACTAGCCATGCCAGCAGAGACGTCAGAAGAGATCATGTCAAGGAGAACAGTCTTGGGACAACGCAGAGAGCGAAAGATGCGGTTGTTCCTCTCTTTCCAGATATGCCAGACCACCGCGGAGAAGACAAGCAAGGAGAGCTTACCAGGGGGGTGGTCTTTCCCCTCGCTCTGAACCGCCGTCTCAGCATATGAGCATCAACAGTAATGGATTTGGAGCGAGAAGGAAGACCCAGACAGAGCTTACACGCCTCCTAAACAAAAGCACTGTAATCGCACCGGAAAAAGATATGACGCGTGGTCTCAGGGTGATCACCACAGAGGACACAGGCTGACTGGTCACGAACCCCTCGCTTAGCGAGCTGGTGAGTGGTGGGGAGGCGATCGAGGAGGGCATGCAGTAAGGTGAGGGAAAACTTGGGCGTGTGCCTAGGGAACCAGACCACATGAGCAAGCCGAGAAGGGGCTGAGTGACGACGCGTGGACGACCAGGCCGCTCGGAGGGAGCAACCACCATCTGACGCCCATTCCCACGAATCTGGGCCATCGGTCACAGAGACGGCATCAAGCAGTGGTAATATGTGGCGAATCTCAGTAGGAAGGGACCAACCATGCCCATCCCAGAAGTCGACAACCCGACGGAACCTCAGTGGAGTGGGAGGGGTGCACAGCAAGGCTAACGGGCCACAAGGCAGCCAGGGGTCATACCAAAAGGAAGAGGAGCACCCATCCCTCACAACACGATGAAAGTAGGATGTGGCCAAATCCTGACAACGGAGGACATGCTTCCAAGAGCCAGAGTCAAGAACAGAGGCCTCACACTGGAATAACGGCAAGCGCTTCAGATAGGTATCGTGCATGTAGGAAGCCCAGGGTGAGGGGGAATGAAGGAGCCTTCAAAGGAGTTTGATACCAGCCGCAACTCCCACTTCACGGAGACTACGGAGGCCAATCCCCCCTTCACACTTAGGCAAGCACATGTCTTCCCACCGCCAGAGATGGAGCTTGGATCCCCAAATGAAATCACGACACAACCGATCAACAGTGGCCAAAACCTTAGAGGGGATCCAAAAGGACTGGATCCAGTAAGAGACATACCCGTGGATGACCTGCGGACCAACTCAATGCGCCCTGCCATGGACAGGAGTCTGGAAGACCAACCGGAGATCTTGGCCTTACACTTGTCAATCAAACTGGAGTAAAGCTTCGCAGCCGGGTAAGAGGAAGAGAGCGGGAGACCGAGGTACTTAAGCGGAGGATCGGCTAGAGGTATACCCAGAATGAGGGTGAGCTCACTTCCAGAACAAGAGCCCTTGCTGAGAATAATCTTGCTTTTTCCCCTGTTCACCTCCAGACCAGCAAGGAGCTGGAAGGAGTCAAGGAGCCTACCCAGCTCCAGGAAGGAAGAGGCCTCAGCCTTGCAGAAAACCAACATGTCATCTGCGAATAGGAGATGGGATAGGATGCCCTGAACCCCCCTCTTAGGAGGACGAATGGCACCAGAACGGGTGGCCGAATCCATGAGGAGCATAAAGGATTCCATGACCAAGACGAAGAGGAAGGGAGAAATAGGGTCCCCCTGACGAACCCCCCTGTCGCTACCAAAAAACCCAGCAGGAGAGCCATTGACGAGGACGGAGAAAGAGGCAGAGTCCACACATACCTTGACCCAAGAATGAAGGAGGGGGGAAAGCCAAGCCGAGACATAAAGTGATAGAGGAACTCACGGTTGATGCTGTCAAATGCTTTGCGAAGATCCAATTGAATGCAAGCCCTGGACCCCATGGAAGCAGAGAAGTCCCTGATGAGCTCATGGGCGAGGAGAGAGGAATCAGAGATCAGACGGCCTTTGATGAAAGCGGACTGGTTCCAGGAGATGAGACCCAGGATGACTTCAGCGAGTCTCTTACTGAGGACCTTGGAGATGATCTTATATATCACATTACAGCAGGAGATGGGCCGGTAGTCCCCGAGAGAGGAGGCCATTGGGGACTTAGGGATGAGGGTGAGGAAAGTGTAATTTATTTGCTTCAGAATGCACCCAGAGGAGAAGAAGGATCTGGTGGCATGCAAAACGTCCTTACCGACAATCCCCCACATGTCCTAGAAGAAGAGGGGAGGGAAACCATCCAGGCCGGGAGACTTATCCCTGTCCAAGGAGAAGAGGGCCTCCTTGATCTCAAGATCGGAAACGGGGCCACCTATCCACTCACGGGCCTCAGGAGAAAGGATCCGCTTGGGGACAAACTCAGGGAAGGAAGAGGGGTAAGAATCTTGGTGGAAAAGGGAAGTGAAGAACTCAACCGCATCAGATCGGAGGGCATCCAACTTGGTGGCAGTGCCCCCATAGGACCCAATCAAGTGAAGAAGACTATTCCCAGCCGCACGATCTTTGGAAGCTGCATAGAAAAACTTTGTATTCATGTCTCCCTGAGAAAGCCAAGTCTGGCGGCTCTTCTGCCTCGCCTGGCTCTCCTCAATGTCAAGGCTGGAGGCCAAGAGACGGCCAAGGGCACGGTCCTGCTGCAGGAGGATCGGGCAAGTGTGGAAGGAGGGTTCGGCCCGCAAAGTAGAGATGTCCTGCCTCATGACATCCGAGGGGGGAAAGTGGTGACGGGCCCTGGGCCAAGAGCGAATGGTAGCCTTGAGGGCTTTAAGTTTTGAGACAAGTCTGAGCATAGGGGATCCAGAGTAGTGGCATCGCCAGACCGATAGAAGAAGTGCATAGAATCCTGTTATCTGGAGATAGTGACTGAAGAAGCGGAATGGTTTCGGACCGGAGTTGGGAGGAGGTAGGATCTGAAGCGACAGCAGTGAGTGGTCACTGGTACCGGGGGGTGGTAGGAGGCGAAAGCATCGGGAAGTGCGACAAGCCAGGATGAATTAACCAAGGCCCGATCCAGGCGGTAGGAGATACGCGGACCAGTCGACGTGCTATTACTCCAGCTCAAGGGGTCGCCAATACACCGGATGTCATCAAGCCCACAGTCAAAAATACAGATGTTGAAGTCCTCAAGTTGGACAGGGGTGAGGGTACGACCACCAACCTTCTCATCCACAAAACGGGTAACGTTGAAGTCACCAAGAACCACCCAAGCTCCCCCACCCACAAGGAGGCAATCACTCCGGAGGGAGGCCCAAAGAAGCTCACGATCAGAGGCCAGATTGGAAGCATAGACAAAGGAGAGGGCCAGAACAAAATCGCCCTGGTTGGTGGACTCGAGGGTGATGTGCTGAGCCGAAGAGGAGATCACCCTACAGCTCCAGACAGTGGGGTCAAATGCCACCCAGACCCTACCTTTCGGGGCATGGACGTAGTTATGAAAATTCTTCCACCCCTTGGGGCAACACGAAGAGACAATATCCCCATTAGGATCACTAATTTTAGTTTCCAAAAGGCCAACAAGGGAGGCCTTAAGCCACTTGATATGATGTTTGACATCCCTCCGACAGGCAGGGGCATTGAGTCCCCTCACATTCAAATCTAGGACCGACATTAAACTGCGGGAGGAGGTTTTTGGCTCCTGGTTTGTACTTGGGAGGGAACCGGCCCAGAGGTTTTAGGGGAGTGGGATTTGGATGCCTTGGCAGCATACATGGGATTGGGAATGGTGGCGGGTTGTGGGCAGGTCGGAATGGGTGTGGGCAGAGATTTGCGGCGGGAGGCCTGGGTAGGAGCGTTGGGGCTAGGGGAACGGGGGGGATATTCAGCATCAATCAAGGCGATACGGGCAATTTCAGATTCAGACTGGTCGACCGCAGTAGGCTGCGCATCACGAACAGCTCCAACAGTACGGGACTGAGTAATGGGGCCCTCACCCTCAGTAACATGGGAAATGGTTCCAATTCCCTGCCAGGTCTTGCAACAGAAAGAGCCCTCGGAGTGCCAAACACCCCCAAGGCAGCAGTGGCCGGGCCCAAGATGTCAACGTTGCAAGACTGATACTGCACATCACCAGCACTGAGGCAAACATCGGCCACATCAATTCCCTGAGCGTGGGTCTGCACATCTCCAGGGTTTAAACAAATAGCATCCTCAATAATCAGGGAGGGGAGGGGGCCGGAGTCAATTGCAGAACAACCAGCGGCCTTAATAATCTGGGCAGTCGGTGAAGGGAGAGATGCGGAGGGAAACGCAGATGGCCCCACAGCACTGGTAGACGGGGAAGCCGGAGCCGAAGAGAGGGAAGGAGAGCTCACATCAGCCGTCGGATCTTTGGAGAGGGAGGGGGAGAACGCCGCTGGGAGGGGATCAACAGTAGCCCCGGAGAGCCCGACAGTAGCAACAAGGGGGGATCCGGTCAGTTTGGAGAAGATCTTCTCGGCAGCGACCTGGCTTGACGTATCAGCACCTAGAGGGGAGCATGTGGTTGGTTCCACAGGATTACCCTGGGTTGGCTTCACCGAAGTTAGGGGATCAGGAACAGTGGCTAGAGGGGAGTACAGAGGCTGAGGTGAATGTCCAATATCCTGGGGCAGTGGGTCGGATGGCGGTCGTGTCGGGGACGCGCATTGGGCCAGAGTATGGCCGAAGAAACGGCAGTGCGTACACAAGGGTGGGATGCGCTCGTATTCAACAGAAACTGGGATAAGAGTTCCATCCGGGAGACACGCCAAAACTGAGGAAGGGAATTCTGACTTAGAGTCGACCTCCACGAAGCATCTAGCAAAGGAGAGCCGTGACGCAGCAGCCGTCGACGGGTCAGTGAAGAGAGGCCGACCAACAACACTAGCCAACTTCCCCAGGATAGTCTTGGACCAGAACTGGATAGGCAATAGGGGGAAGTGAATCCACATAGGCACCTCCGACAACAGGTCCCTAACCAACCCAATGTTGGGCACCCAACGACGTAGGACAATCAGACATCCGTCAATGAGCCAAGCCCCCCCCCCCCCCCCCCCCCCCCGTGGAGGACGTCATCAGCATCAGTCTCCAACTCGAACTTGAAAAAGAAAACCCTGTTTCGCGGGTATGGAGTTCGAAAGCTCCTTTTGATTTCCAGACACGTGAGATCCAAGACTTCAGATGGCCGTAGTAAGGCCGGGATCCCACCACGTACCCGACCAGCGTGTGGGACCAATTACCGGCCGCCTCGACGATGTCAACGGGGTAGATATCTGCAACAACCCCATCATCGAGTGGGGAAGGGGGGTGAACACGTGGGCATAGTTAGGGGGAGACGACCTCTTAGTGCCGCAGATTTTGCTGTAAGAAGGGGATGACGTGTAGGATGAACTGGGAATAGTAGGAGGAGGTCTTTGGGGGTAATTTGCCGAGCACCTGGCACGCAGCCCTTCTGCGGGTAAGCGGGATAGTGGGTGGCCTGCCACCAGCCTGAGAGGGAGCGAGAGGAGGTCGAGAGTTCATCGGTGGTCCGAATCCGGCACCCGCAACCGCCGGAGCACGGTGTGCGATAGACTTAGGTGGAGCGCCCAAGATGGAGTTAGGTTGGCGACGACGCCCAGCGATGGGGATCCAAG
>CM061136.1:97158629-97189687 GCA_030789695.1 Scilla litardierei
TGCATGGGGGGTTTGTGCGAAATATTTGCACAATAAAACACACGCACACACATAATCGTGTGAATGCCCCGACTACTTAATGCAAAGTCTAGCTGTGTTCAGTTCTATACCAATTTGATTGAGTAGAAACTAGAAGTATTAATTGTGCCCAATTAACCCCAATATCAGACTCGACCGTTCCAATACTTTTTATGTCTCAATCTAGGATTTTGAACTGGATCGGATTGAGGTGTAATGATATCAGAAGCAACTTCATGAACAACGAAATATTTTATAATTCTAATTGTCACAGATGCAAGAATAAAGAGTAATTATATAAGTAGGTTCATATTAATGTATTATTTATCTAACTTTAGACAGAAAATTATTGGATGCATGGATTAAAAAAAGAAAAAAAAAACCGGGCTCACTCTCAAAATCAAGGACCCCCTTAAACCAACCAATGATGCGTTGTAGTCGTCCTAGTTTATGCGTTGTAGTCTTCTTCTCATCACATTCTATCACAACCCTCTTCTTTTAGTTTTCTCAAAAGCATGCATCTTCTAATGCTGGAACTTTTGTTCTCCCTTATTATTATTTTCTTTTTAAAAAGTGCTTGTTGGTTCTAAGTTATCATTGCTTAAAGGAGAAAAGTAAGCTTTATAGGCTGTATACTTTCCCCCTTGCTTTTGCTTTGGAAAGCCTAAGGTTACTTTCAGGAGATGAAGCCTCCTGCAAAAACCTTCCTCCTTGTATACTATTGGTTGAAGTGAAGAGTGCAAGGCTAGTTGAGTATATTGGGGTCCAATTTTTTAAAAAAGAAAAAAAGAAAAGAAGCTAAGATTCAGACTCTGGGGTTAAGGATACACCTGTGTCCTTCAATATAATGGTAAATTTAACTAAATGTTTTTGTACTTTTGGTGTAGTCTAACATCCCTTCCATTGTTCTGTCATTTTTTAATACAATAGCATATGCTGCTTTACAATTTAGTTACTTTTTATGTACGTTTGAGCTTTCTAAGTTTTTGAGATCTTAAATTTAAACTAATTTAAAATGAATGAGGTCCAAGTGACTGCAAATGTGGATTCAATTAGAAAAAACTAACAAAATCGTCAACCGTTGGAAATCATTCTTGTTTGCAGGTGTTTTCTCACCCTAGAAATTGTTGGAAGAAGCTTTGGTTGCAGCAACTGACGTGGGATGACGTGGGCAGTCGAATATGTTGTAACTTATCCAACTATATTGGATCTTATTCCAACATTGGGCTTATATGCGATAAATAATTATATGGTGCTACACTGTCATATTAAAGCCCAATGTATAAGTGATCTCATTTATTAAGTTAAGTGGGCTTCAATGAGTCATATAGGTTGTGGGCCTTTACGTGTGGTGACTATTGGGCTTCAATTCGTTGATGGGCCGAATTGGAAACCCTAGGGCTTAGGAGGCTAACCCTTGTATATATGCGGTCACGATCCCCGGAGCACACGAATAAGTTAGCCGTCTTTTCTATACCCCGTCGCTAGGAGAGAAACCGGGAGAAAGCCCAAGGATTTCTCCAACGGTTGATTCGTACTGTTCTGGAAGATCATCCGCTAAGTTATCGTCAGGATCTCTTTCAGACTATTAGCGATGGATCCAGGTACGCTTCCGCTAAACAGAGTAGGTAACGTTTTAAAATTCAGCATGTGGTATATCTAGATTTGTATTATTTGGTTTGAATACATTAATCTAGATCTTTAGTTTCTACAAGTGGTATCAGAGCCGCCATGCTTGGATCTTAAGATTTTGCTTGCTCGTGAATTCAAATCTGTTAAAAATTCGATTTTTAATCAGTTTTAAGTTTCAGATCTATGAAAAATTGGGTTCTTTGATTGATTTTTCCTGTTTAAAAAAACAAACCCTAGATCGGGGGCCGGCCGCCGGCCGCCGTCCGACACGGCGAAAGAAGGGGGCGGCTCAGCCGCCCCCGTTGGAAGATTGACGTCGGCGAAGCCGGCGCCGACGCAGAACAGAAAGGGGCGACAACGCCGCCCCTATAGGTTGTACAGAGGGGAAAGAGGGCGGCTTCCAGCCACCCCCCTCCGGCGGGGTTCTGAGGAAGAAAAGGGGGCGGCCACCGCCGCCCCCTTAGGGTTTCAGAGGGGGCGGCGCCAGTCGCCCCCGGTGGCTATTTCGGAAGGGGGGGCCGGCTCCCTATCGCCCCCATCCCTTTCTTTCGATCGAAAGAACAGGCCCACACCGGTGGATTTTTCGGCGGGGGGCCTGACGCGCTGATGCACAATCAGGGAGGGGTGGGCGCCCGGCGCCGCCCCCCCATCCAGAACCCGGAAGGGGGCGGCCCCCTGCCGCCCCAGGTCAGGGATCGAAAAAAATGAGGGGGGGGCGGGCCTTACGCCCCCTTCGTCGGCGATCGAAAAACCGGGGGGGGGGCTCCGCCGCCCCCTGGCTGGGAATGGCCGAAGAGGGGCGGCGTCAGTCGCCCCCTATGGCTATTTCGGAAGGGGGGCCGGCTCCCTGTCGCCCCCCATCCCTTTCTTTCTGTCGAAAGAACAGGCCCCCACCGGTGGCTTTTCCGGCGGGGGGCCTGACGCGCTGATGCACAATCAGGGAGGGGTGGGCACCCGGCACCGCCCCTCCCATCCAGAACCCAGAAGGGGGCGGCCCCCTGCCGCTCCAGGTCAGGGATCGAAAAAAAAACGGGGGGGAGGGGGCTTACGCCCCCTTCGTCGGCGATTGGAAAAACGGGGGGGGGGTGCTCCGCCGCCCCCTCGCTGGGAATGGCCGAAAAGGGGCGGCGCCCTACTGCCCCCTGTCGGCAGATGGCGGTGCCGGCCCCCTGCCGGCGCCGGCTACGAAGGAAGGGGGCGGCAGCCGCCCCCCTTCCTGGGGAGGCTTCTTTGTTGATGTGTATGCAGATACAGTCAACGATCGTGGATAGAATCAAGGCTGGTCAGGCTGGAGATCCGAAGCTGGTAAAGACTCGGGAGTTGGTAGAAGCCGGTCTGCGGACTGACTTCTTGATTCATGAGGATGGTTCGTTGAGATTTGGAGCCAGGTTGTGTGTGCCAGCTAGGGATATTAGAGAGGAGTTGCTGGTTGAGGCACACAGTTCGCCGTATTCTGTGCATCCTGGTGGCACCAAGATGTACAAGGATCTTCGTCTGAATTTTTGGTGGCATGGTATGAAGAGGAGTGTGTCTCGGAGTGTAGCCAAGTGCTTGGTTTGCCAGCAGGTAAAGGCGGAGCATCAGCATATGGCAGGGTTGCTACAACCACTTCCGATTCCGGAGTGGAAATGGCAACACATCACTATGGATTTCGTGACTGGACTACCTCGGAGTCCGAAGCAGAATGATGCAATTTGGGTGATCGTAGACCGATTGACCAAATCCGCACACTTTATTCCATTCCGAGTGGGACAGTCCACTGAGGCGCTAGCGAGGAGATACATGGAGGTAATTCTTTTACTCTCTGTTTCTATTTCCTTATCCTAGTTCAAATAGTGATGTAACGTGAATCGTGCAGGAGATCGTACGACTTTACGGAGTCCCTGTGAGTATCATGTCGGACAGGGACACGAGGTTCACATCTCAGTTCTGGCAGAGTTTGCAGAAGAGTTTGGGTACGCGTCTGAGTTTCAGCACGGCGTATCGTCTGCAGACAGATGGCCAGTCTGAGAGGACGATTCAGATCTTGGAGGACATGCTGAGGGCATGCATGTTGGATTTCAAGGGTTCGTGGGAGGACCATCTACATCTGGTGGAGTTCTCTTACAACAACAGCTTCCAGGCGAGTATCGGCATGGCGCCTTTCGCCGCGTTGTTTGGGAGGAAATGTCGATCGCCATTGAGTTGGGATGACATTGGTGATCGGGAGCTGTTGGGACCTGAGATGATTGTGGAGGCCGTGGATGTTGTCAGGAACATTTGGGAGAGGTTGAGGATTGCTCAGGACCGTTTTAAGCATTGGGCAGATGCTAAACGCCGTCCTTTGGAGTTTCAGCCGGTCGATCATGTGTTTCTGAAGATTTCTCTGAATCGTGGAGTGATTCGCTTTGGGAAGCGAGGGAAGTTGAGCCCGCGATACATTGGACCGTTTGACATTCTGGAGAGAGTTAGCGAGGTAGCCTACCGCTTATCCTTGCCGCCATCTTTGGAAAGAGTTCACAATGTTTTCCATGTGTCGCAGCTTCGTCGATACATCAACGATCCATCTCATGCTGTGGATTTCTCGGAGATTACCGTTCGCCCTGATATGACGTATGACCAGCAGCCAGTGCAGATTTTGGACAGGCGTCAGAAGTCACTCCAGAACAAGGTTGTCAATCTTGTGAGGGTGATGTGGCGACACGGCTCGCCAGGAGAGTCTACTTGGGAGAGAGAGGATGAGATGAGAGAGCGCTACCCACTTTTGTTCCCGGACACGTGAGTGTTGGGAAATTCCGAGGACGGAATTTTTCTTAAGTTGGGGAGGATGTAACGAATGGTTTTTCATGTATCCGGATTATCTATATTATATATATGTTTTGGTGGATTTTCTCCTTATGTGTGGTTTCCGTCTCCGTAGCTTTCGTTTTCGTTCGTTTCGTTGTGATTTCCTAGCTTCTTCCTTAGATCGTTGAGTTTGGAGTAAGTCATTCATGATGAGCTTCATATCACTCATATCTTAGAGATAGGTTGATCTTAGAAGCTATAGCAATCTTCTCGAAGCTTCGCGCTTCAATTCGGCACTTTTCGTGCACTTTAGTTGGTTCAAGTAGGAGAACCAACCGACTAGATTCCAATCTAGTCGGTCAGGAACTCTTCTCAAACCGACTAGTTCATTAAATCAATAATTCAGAAGTTACTGTTTACTCTTAGTCGGTCTAAGAACTACCACCGACCGACTAGATATGAAACTAGTCGGTCAGAACTTGCTCTCAGACCGACTAGTTCCTTCGATTAATTTTACCTAAGTTACTGTTTATCGTTAGTCGGTCTAAGAACGTCTTTCGACCGACTAGGTTGCAAACTAGTCGGTCAGCCATTGTTCTTTAACCGACTAGTTCTTTGACCATTTTGACGACCTGAGTTACTGTTTGCTTTTAGTCGGTCACAGTTGGTCTACCGACCGACTAGTTCTCGAACTAGTCGGTCAACCACTCTTCTTTGACCGACTAATTGACCCCGTAAACCTAGGGTTTGCCCAGCCGCCGCACGATTTTCTATTTAAACCCCCGATCGTTTTCTTTTCTTTCTTTCGCTTCTCTTGGCCATTTCCCTTCCCCTAGACCTCTGATCATCCACAACCTTCCTCTAGCCCTTCCTCCTTCCTCAAGAGCCCCTCTCATCCTCCATTTAGGCCGGCCTTCATGCTTTAGGCCGCCTCCAACCCCCAAAATCCCATTTCTCCAGATTTTCTCCCCGTTTCCAGATCTGAGCCGTAGTTCTCCGGATCGTTCTTCCGTTGCCGTGCTTGCTCGGCATCGTTCTTCCGCTACGATACGGTTAGTGAATCGGTCCTTTAATATTCTCATAACCCACATGGTGATTTTTGTTAAACCCTAATAAAATGGATATTAGGGATATCGTTCTGATGTTGTTTTGCCATGGCAGCGGTTCCATTCCGTAGAATAGAGTTGTGAGACGTTTTACCGTCGATCGTCATCGTCGGTATTAGGCAAGTGAAACTTGCCACTTTGGGTTTTAGGCCGTGTTTTAGGCCATTTGCTTGTTGTAGCCGTAAAAGAGACTAGGCGACGAAATGATACTCGCCTAGGCGCAAATTTCAGGATCTAGCTTGACAACGAAGCTTGATCCGACTACTTTTAATTATTGGCACTTGTCATCCATGCATCTTATCTGCCATGTTTAAATTCAATTAACGGTACGCGAATTATCTGTACATGTCATGCTATCCATGTTGAATGTTGCATTCGTAGCACACGCTACATTACTTGTACTACTTGATCCGGTTAGGCACCCGTTATGCGGGTATAACCCTACGCCATACGTGTCAAAAACACTTCCTTGCTCGTGATCCAGAAGCGAGCATACGTGTTCGGGGGTAATGCCCTGGCTCGATACACGTGGAGGGGTAGGGATAAGCGATCACCTGAGTTTACGCGTTGGCCTGATCCGCCACTCTAGCCAGAAGACGTAATCTCTGTGCACGACGTGTTTACTTGACGTGATTTACTTGACTTGTACTTGTCCGTGTTTATACTTGTAAAACTTGTCATCCATGCCATACTTGTTACTTGTTACTTGTTACTTGCACCTTACCTTATTTGTTACTCACATACTAAACTTGTCATGCTATGCATCATACTATAACTGCTAGGTTGTTAGTTTACCTTCCTTTCAGTTTCCTTGCCCAAGTCTTTTAGACTTGCTGACATGTGCCCCTTTACTCTTTGGATGACACATGTGAGATCCTGAGCCTTAGGTTGCTGCTGAGGACGTGGTGTTCGCTGACGATGAGTCAGAGCCCGCGTTCATCGAGGAGTTTGTGGACACGGGCGATCAGTCGTAGAGACTGTTTGTGTTGTTGTTTAGACTGTTTTAGTTTTCGGTGCGTAGCACCAATACTTTGTGCCGTGTTGTCTTTTGTTGGCCATGTTTTGGGCCTAGACTCTTTCTTTTAGCATGGTGGCTTTTCTGGATGTTGAACTAAATTTTAACGTTTGGACATTGCTGAGATTTGAGATTTTATTTCTGTATTTCCTTGTGTTATTATCTTGTTCTGCTCGTGGTTACAGGGACCTGCATATGTTTTATTGACGCTTATCAGGCGTGTAGCTTCACCGCTCCACGTTTGAGTGGACCTTTTCACGTCTCGCCTCCATTTTAGGGAAGCGGGGCGTGACAGAGGACCTCATCAATTGAGGCTTTTCAAAATCAACACTTACAACCAATAAATCTTGCCACCACACCTTGTCTGGATTTACACAAATCTTTATTTTGATGAAGACTTACAACTTTCCTATAGCCGAATAATTGAAGCCATTATGGAGTGAATATAGCTAAGGAAAATCTCTTTTTGATCTCTAGAATAAAGAAGATTAAACCACTTAAAGATCAAAATAAAACTTAATTGTGCAAAGGCCTTGAAAACTTTTGAGAGATTGAGAGAGTTTACAGAGAGTTTAAAAAATAATTGAAAACTTAGATTATATGCTCATTAATGTGTTGCACAACTCCTAGCACTCTCGGCATTAATAGGGAAGAAAAATCATTGAAAACAGTTCCTTAAAATGCCCTCCCAACGAAAAAATCGAGAGCTTTTCGTAAAATATGGAACTGTGTTTTTTCAGTCTGTTGGGCCAAAGTAGTCGACTCATATACAATCAGTAGTCAACTCCCCAGACTACTGTAGTCGACCTTTTTGGGACAGAACATATATAATGGTATCCAAAGAAACGTAATCGACTCCTACTTAATAAGTGTCGACTATTATTCTAATATGGAAAAACATCTAGAAATAGTCCCAGAAATCATTCTAATCTTTTCAAAATATTTTCTAAATAATTCAAGAAGTTTAAAAACATTATTTAAGTGTGTGTGCAAGCTTCAATTAATTTCTTTAACATTCTAAGACAAGTTTACATAAATGACACACTACTCACATAATCTTTAGAGTGTTGGTGTCTTCCTTTGGCTTGACCAACTTGTCTTAAAGTCTTACTCCTCCACAAATCTTTGGTTGAGCTTCAAATCTTCAATATTGCGCTCCCCTTTGAAGTTCATCAAAATTCAAGCTTTTGGTTCCATATCATCATTGTCCTTAAGATTGAGTTGATCATTGTTGACTTGGATTCCTATATTCATAAATCATCTCAAAAAACATCATTATCAACACTAATTGTTTGCTAATCATCAAAACTAACTTAGGGGTGATGTAATAACCAATACACCTCAGCGGCACACACCCGAGGTTGGCTCCTTCAACTACATCATCCAAGGACCCGCCTGACAGCTCACTTCCATAAACGCCATACGCAATCTTTAGTGATCACTCTTAAGAATATTCCGAGCGGGAGGCCTTACAGGTTCATCCAACAACATTACGAACAGGGTGCCTAACTCGAAAGTCTGCGAGCACCCCTCCTTATGTATTGACAATGCAATCTGAAGAGTCGGTTACGTGCTGAAGTCCTCAGATCTCCACAACTCCTGCTGACGTAGCGTAACCACCCCTCAACCTATAAATGCACCAGATCAACACGATCCTAGATATGCACACACAAGTGCTAAAACCACTATCCTTGTTACTCCTACTTGTAACTGACTTAAGCATTGGAGACGAATTAGATGCCACCCCCTTCGATCTGTTCTTCTCTTTGTTTTAGATGGATGGTGAAGGCTCGTCTTGGCCTGACGAACCCCTGCTCAGTATTTCTGTTGCATGAATACTCATCCCAACATTCTTATCCAGGCTTTGCATGATTCTAGTCATCAACAAGGACTAATTTTGTTGTATCTCACGAGTTTTCCTTTTATTTGATATTTTTTAAAACCCCCCTGGCCAATTTGCATTTTGTGTAGCTGTTTCGGACAAAAATAGAAACCAACAGATTTTTAATGTGAAAAAATGCATTTGATATAAAAATATCATATTACTAGTCATAATCCGTGACCATGAGACATTCAAAATATTTCTCGAAAAATTCTCGGTAACTACTTTACTAAATTTTAAATGGCAAATTGTTTTTGTATCCATAATATTTCTCAGATGGCTCTTGTTACGGTCATTTTTAAATGAGCAATATGGAGGTCAGCTAGTCAATGAGGAAATTTCTTACTTGGCTAGCCTCAATAAACCCATGCTTGCATCATATTTTTTCGACAATCGAATCAGCTAATTTTGATCATCATGTTCTAAAATCTCAAAACATCAATTTTCAATTGAAAGCCGAGATATTTTACTTGTTCATCTAGCCGTTGCAAAAAGTTCTGTTACTACAAAACCGAAAAATTTGCGATGAACGGATGAACGTGCAAAACCACTTGGATTTACTTAAAAATTGATGGTTTAAGGTGTTAGAGCATGAAGATCAGAATGAATGGATTGGACCATTAAAGAAATAACATCAAATTAGCATTGTTAGATCGAGGGAGAGAGGGAGGGAGAGAGGGAGGGAGGACACTGAAGATCAACTTCACAAGTAAGATCCCTGTCAAAAGGAAACTACTCAATCCTCAGGTGGCAAAATCTTCCCCTCTGATATGAATGGTAGCTAAAAATGTTGTGCCCATGAGTTTTCCTACTCCAAGTGATTCTGTGTGAGTGTGCGTCCACCAAGTGGCAACTCACATCTTGGCAAATTAAAAAGAGATGGGCACTTCCTTATCTTGGCCAAAGAGACGTGAGCTTCCTTCCTTTTCATTAGAAAACCAGTGGGTGGACAACACAAGGAAAAACTAATGGAATTGAGTGGTTCGTGCACACACTTCTCTACATTATCATACTTATAATAAGCAGAGAATATCGCCTGATGACGCATGCGTAGAGCACGCATAATTCAAGTGTCAACGTCCCAGATTTTGTAGAACTTTGTAGACTTTGGACTGCATCAATCTCAAAGGGTTGGTGCTGAATTGAGATAGAAACATATTTTCGTTTTCAATCGTTTTCATTGCTAGTGGGTGACAAATTTCTTTTTTTCGCCCATCTAGTTCATGTTTTAGCCCGTCCATTTTGACCAAGAAAAGAATTAGGCCGGCTAATGATCCCTTTTGGCATAACAAACGAACACAACCCACCCAAAGCCCAAACAGCCACCGAGAAAGGGACAAACTCCTAATCAAGCATTACTGTTAAAATAAACATCACTATAATATGTTCAGTTTTATTTTAACACCATTCGTTACGGTTAACGATTTTATGAGTTTTTCTTGTTAGTTTGCGTCTTATTTAGAACCACTTGAGTCACGTTTATTTACATTATTTTGTAGTTAACCGTGTAAAAACTCAAGCAGTTCCCAAATGTTCGCAAAACGTGACCTAAGAAAGATGATGTATTAGGTGTTAAACCATAATCAAAGAAAGTACACGAGTGTATGGTTGTTTAATCTAATTTATCCCAAATTTTTATAACATATTAGTCTTGTTTTTGAAATTAAAGAAATAAGAGGAAATATGAAAGATTGCCAACGGGTCCGTTTATACCGTGGATGATGTTGTCACAATTTGTTTATTTGGCGCTTGGACTAAGTTTGTATTAGGCCATCCATTTAAATACATACCCTCTCTCTCTCTCTCATAGTTTTGGATCGTGGTTCGCATTTTGTAATGTCCGTCCATGGGAAGTAGCTGGGTTGTGGGATGCATGTTGAGTGCATGCATTCCTAAAGCATTATCATTACCTTGATTTCTTTAAAGTAGTTATTCAAGTCATTACAATATAAATGTAATTTCTTGGAAAATTATTTAAAGATTGAGATGGTTTTTTTTGAGAATTATTAAATATTGAAGAAGTAAATTTAGCATGTTTAATTAAAAAGATTGATGTAGTTTTATGTTCATGACAAGAGAAGTTAAATTTGAAAAACAATAAAGCTTAAGTTACTATTTGTTATTTTTAGAGTTTAGAATAGTACTTTGATAAAATGGTCAAACATAAAGTTAGTTTTTTTGAAAATTAGCATGTAATCAAATACAAATATTTCATTCAAACAAGGGTTAATTGCATAAAAATACCCTCACGTTTGGACCATTTTTAAGTAAATACCATGAGGTTCATTTTGTGACAAATTGATACCATGTGGCGGATTATGGGCTGACGGTGTTAAATTGGACCGTTTTTGCCCCTCCTCACCTCTCTCTCTCTCTCTCTCTCTCTCTCTCTCTCTCTCTCTCTCTCTCTCTCTCTCTCTCTGGGGTGGGATGGTGCATGGGATGGGTGAGTGAGTGTGTGGGGGGTGCGTGTGTGTGCGTGTGCGTGTGCGTGTGGTGGGTGGGTTGTGTGCATGGGGGTGTACGTGCGTGGGGGGTTGTGTGGGTGTGTGTGTGTGTGTGTGTGTGTGTGTGTGCATGGGGAGGGGGTGTGTGTGTGCATTGGTGAGTGGGTGTGGGCATGTGGTGTGGGTGTGTGTGCATGGGGGTTGGGTGTGTGCATAGAGTGGATGGGGGGTGTGTGTGTGCATGGGGGGTAGGTGCTTGCATGTGTGAGAGTGGGTGGGTGGGTGTGTGTGGATTGGTGTGTGGGTGTGTGCATGGGTGGGGTGGGTGGGTGGGTGACACGGAACACACACACACACACCCCCCCCAATGCATACACACCCAGTCCAAGCACACACCGATGCACACACCGATGCACACACCCTAATTCTAACACACACCCCCCACACGCGCGTGCACACCCATGCAAGCACCCACACCCCATGCACATATCCACCCACCAATGAGCACCTCCCATGCACACAACCCACCACCCCACACACACACACACACACACACGCGCGCGCGTGTGGAAGCACCCACGCCCCACTTGCGGGCGCGCGCACCCCCCGCTAGGGGTGGCAAAATGAGCCCGACCTGAACCCGACATCCTTAACCGGGTATGGGTAGGGGCCAATCTGGGTCCAGTAGGAAATGGGTTGACCCGACCCGACCCGGATAAAATTCAGGTTGGGTATGGGTTTGGCAAGTCAAACCGGATAACCCGAATTCGACCTGGTTTACTTTCTCTATATATATAAAAATTTATATAATAACTTTAATACACAGTTGCAAGGGGAGTTGTGCTTATACGATTTGAATTGTTGTCCACTTCTTTAAGAGGCCTTGGATTCAATTCACTTTACATACAACTTTTTAGTTAATTTTATTACTTTTGTTAATAAAATGGTAACGTTAATTATACTGCCTTGCTGTCATCAGTGCGGTTTAAACGAAGAGCTACTGGAAATTATGCAACACTTAATAAATTGCCGCTGGCTCTTAATAAATAGCCGGATATCGAAAAAGGAGCAATAGTGTATGTTTCAGAGTGTTTTCTCACTATAAAAGCGTTGACCGCGGATAACCCGGTCAACGTGGTCAAGGGTCCCTCGGGGGTCCCTCAGGTGTGTCAAGTTGGTGCAGACGAGACGCGAGTCGGAGTTGCAGACGACGTGGAGCGCGTCGGCTGGGCCGAATCGGGGTCCTCGGTCGCAAGGAGGGCGAGGGGAAGCCTCGACCCGATCAGAGACGCTCGGCCTCGGACGGTCGGACGATGAGGGATAGCCTCGATCGTCCCGCTGGTTACGTGGCCGGTCACGGGGCAGAGGGGAAGCCTCGGCCTGGTGTGAAACGCTCGGCCTCGGACGGTCGTGCTCGGCCTCGGTCGGGCGGGTGACGAGGGGAAGCCTCGGTCATCTCGCTTGATGCGTGGCCGGTGAGGGGCGGAGGGGAAGCCTCGGCCCGTGGATCTGATGTCCTCCTGCGTAGACGAGAACACTCGTCAGGGGGGCCGGACCTTGGTTCCGGCCAAATCCCCTCCGATGCCTAAGTCAGATAGTTATCTGAAAGGGGAGGCCCGGCGGAGACGGTTCGACTCGAGAGGAGATCTGAACGGCGTCTCACGGCGCGAGCGGGGGAGGAAGGAGATGAAATGGGGGAACTCGGTCGTTGATGGAGTACCTTAGGTTTTAGATACCTGAGATGCGGTCTCTTGTCCAGTCGTCCTTCTAACCCTTTTATAGACCTCCCGCTGTGATTTCCCCCGACCCACGTCGCTCGTTTGCCCTCGATCGTGCCCCCTCAATCCGCCCCCCCCGTCGCCGCTCCCTGCGCCATGCCAGCACCTCCCCATAACAGCCATTAAGTGGTAACGGGATCGGGGGAACGATTATCGCTGGAGTGGGTGAGTGACTCGTGCGTTATCGGGGCTGGGTCGGATCGATATTTGGGGGCCCTCTATGGGGCTTTGCCGGGCGGGCCTGATCGCGCAGATGGGCTTTCGATCGGCGGTCGGGCATCCAGGCTCGTATCTTTCGGGCTTCGTTCGGTGGGCTGTGCTTTTGGGCATATGTTGTTGGGCCTTCGCAAAATAGACGTATCAATTGCCCCCATCGGTGGGGCCGATCGGCCTTGGCCGGTTCGTTTCGACCGATGTGACTCCTGGGGTTTCGAGTGGCGCGTCAGTCGAGGCGTGGTTATAAATGAAGGTAATGATGAGGCGAATCGATTGGACTTCCTTTGGCGCCGATTTCGAAATGCCGCCGGTTCTTCGAGGCCTGCCCCGCGTTCTTGTCAGGCGCTTCGAATTCGCCCCTGAGTCTGTGTTGGGGAATTGGCGGTCCCTTAGGGCACAAAAACTCTAGTCCCGTCCTAAGTCGGACGGAACATAGACACAAAAAATATTTGCAGCGGAAGAAAAACTATGTTAACTAATTAACATGCAGTTAAAACATTTTAACTTAGCCCTAAGGTCCAAGACCCTATGCCAAGATCTATGCCGACTTGGGATGGGTCTGACCATCCCAAGAAGGATCTAGCCTACTGCGATTAAACTAAACTAATTCTAATAATACTTTAACCACATACCCGGAATCTCAGCCCTGGAGCAGGCGAGATGTTCCGCGCCGTCTTCCGAGCTGCTCTTGTCCCACGCCGAGCCGCTCCTTGAACCGCTCCCCGAACCGCTCCTCGAACCGCTCCGCATCCCGAGGCGATCAATCCCCGTGCCGCCGAGCCAACCACGCGCCGAAGAAAGTTTCACGCGAGTGAAACCTCCGCCAAGATTTTAGATTCAGAATCCGAACTCCTTTGTGGCTTTGCTAGAGCCCGCAGGAGTAAGGCAGAATTTTAGGGAGATAGAGAAATATTTATTTAAGCTTAGATCCGAGCGTGCTCCAACATTTACGAGAGCCGCTCAGATCTAGAGCTTGGGACGAGTTTTGAGAAAGGGGGAGACCCCTATTTATATAGGCGGCGGACTCTCCCCTTTTCTCAAAATCCGATGTGGGACTAAATGATGAGTTAATTAAAATCAAGTTAGTTTGCACTTCACACAGTGCAAACTTCCGTGAATTTTAACTCACTCACCGTTGAGCTTCAGGATTGATACAACCTATCAATACGACAAGCGTTCAACGGTGAACGCATAGGAAAAAACGGTTCGTCAATCGGAGTTCGTTTGACCCTCCAATTGAGTGTCCAAAGATCAGCCCTAGGCTAGTTTTTCGCAAAAACTGAGCCGTCAAAAACTGCCCATTAAACCTAGGGTTCCACACCCAAAGGTGGGACCCACAAAATCTGACTGGGCGCCCAAACCCAGACCTGGGCATGGACGCCTAAGTCTGGGCGCGGCGCCCAGGCGCCTGGTGCCTGGCGCGGGCGCCCAGGCGCCAGCCTGGCGCGTGGCGCCAGGCGCCTGGCGCCCAGGCGGGTGCCTGGGCTCCCAGGCGCCCAAGGCGCCTGGGCCCTGGCGGGCCCAGGGCGCCCGCCCTGGGTGCCTGGGCAGGCGCCCAGGCGCCTGGGCCTGGGCGCGGGCCCAGGCCCAGTGGCCTGGCGCCCAGTCTGATGGGCCAGGTGTCCAGGTCAGATCCTGGTCTGGCCTGGGTTAACCTGGTCTGAATCAGACTGAGCCATTTGACTGTTTTGGGCATAAATTGAGCATTTGGCGTCCTATTTGGACGCTGTTCGAACCTGGGTCTAGACCGGGACATTCACGTCTTACCCGTGAACTTTTCCTTACGTTTATATTATTAAATATTGTATTAAACAATTTAATACACATTTAATCGCTTTTGCATCAAATGCAAAATAGTCCCTATCTAAGCTTAAATTATCATATTGCATCAAATGCAATTATCTCTTCTTTTGCATCAAATGCAAATATTCTCCCTAACTATTTTCTACCTATTACCAGACGAAGCGTTGCACTCTGTGTGAGACCCTACAGCCTGACCCTTACAACAGGTTGGGCTCGAAGCCCTATACGGCAGTGACCACGAGCAGTGGTTGCCGTCCCTGCTTCAGGAATCATCATTATGTGGTTAACTCATTGACATGAGTATTGTCGGGACCACCTGACTGTTTCCGTGATGAATTTCGCAGTTATAGTCTCTTCGTCTTAAATATGTCGTGTAGATCAAGTCTGGGGTACGGTCAAACTGTCAACCCCAATAACTTGACTCCGGTTAGTTTCTATTGATCTTTAGTCAACTAATGTTGGACTTCTTCCAACATACTCTGCGCAGAGTTTTTACTAAAGACCGCACTAACTCTACGACACTAACTCCCATTGACCGGGATAGACGAATCCTTTCTTGGTCATTACTCGCCTCATACGTTTCAAGTGACACCCAATCAAAAGACCTTTCGACAGGCCTTGCCTCGAAGCTAGGTCAGTTGATCTAAGTGGCACCGTTCACGCACAGGTCCGTCAAAATGACCTCAAGTCAAAAGACCAACTATCCTATCATCACTCAGAGTTATCACTGACAGATTGGTCAATATAACCATATGATAACTCTAGTGGATCGTTCAGTGAACTCATTCTAATGAGCACCTGTGTCTCGTCTTCGACTTCGCCAAGTCAAGCGATCATGAGATCATCGCCACCGCTAAACGGTGAAGACTAAGACACAATGGTCTATCCGATGTTTCGATATCCTTGTCTCGAAACATCTACGACCACGAACCATTTCAGACTTATGCTACAGACGGTCAAACGTTTCTCCATGATCGAGATACTCATCTCGATACCCGTTTGACCTTGCATAAAGTCTCAGGACTTTACCTAAGTTGATATCTAATGTTGACTACATTACAATATGACTTAGATAAATTATTACCAAACAGCTTACTGTTATTTCGAACAAGATGTTTGTGCTATTCACACAGGAATAAATGGCCTCGAGGGCACCATATTCCTACATCTCCCACTTGCACTCAGGCCCATTTATCTCGATATCTAATATCGTTTTTACACATAAGTTTTCCCGACTTCATGTGATAGAGCCTTCGTGAGTGGATCTGCTAAAACCGTCTACACTATAGACTTAAGGGGTTTCTATGTTTATGTTAGACCAACCATTTGAATCTCATTCAAATAATTCATTTGGTCTATCGGAATCTATAATATTTTATTTCCCTGGATCTTATCCAGTTCATCGTACCTTACGATAATAATTTTAAATTAGCTACTGGTCATTTCAAATGGCTCATATTTATTTCTGATAAAGTATCAAACTTTTTGATTACTTTGTCAAAATATATGTTCCATGTCTTTGATGATTCGCATGTAATTTATACGCTCCCACTGACATTGAAAACTATCTGGCTAATTCATATAAGTTGGTTCGTCTAAATCATATTTAGAAAAACGAACTTATAAGTGAATGCGCAAATTTTCATGGTCAACTTGAGCGTTTACATCGAGCTTTGGTCCGAGTAGATCTGTACACATCTGTTGGCGAAACCGGTTTCATCATAATCCGTTTTAAAGAAATTAGGATGAAAACTGTTCCCGTCCAACATTATTGTACTTTACTATTTCCTTTTCTGCACCAATCTCTCAACTTAAGGATTTACTTACAGAAAGTGAGGAAACATTTTCCTTGGGCACGTAAACTAAATTCTCAAATTTATTTACGCACACGGACCTTCATCAAGTTTTAAATCGGAGTTACTACTCCGAATTTCATCCTAGAAGTTGACTAAGTCATCCTCAGTTATGATGTCTAACTCGACGATCCGTCTCACGAGATTCGAGTAATAATACAACTTCCTTACGATTGATTTATTGAATATATTATTGATAATGTCCTTATAGAACATTATCAAAACCTAGGCATTACTATCTTGGACTTATCCCAGAGGGAGGAGTTAACTCAGAGTCACTTATTTATAGATCGCACCAAGTCTAACTAAGTGTGATTCATACCTTTTAACACTCTGATGTGTTAACAGACTTGACCTGAGAGAAAATCACATTTTCTTTTAATTACACAAGATTTTTATTTAGCTAAGTATTTGACCATTCGATCTAATCGAATCAGTTTAAATACTTTAGTCATTTCGTTCTTTATTTTATCAGACTTGTGTTTCATCAAGAACACGTGTCTTAATAAAATATACGAATAACTTATTTTGGTTTATCTAGACTCGGGTACATCAGTATGTACTAGACTGAGTTCGACAACTCATTCTCCCACTGTCTCACAGATGGGTTTCGGCCATTGTATCTAAGAGGCTAAGACTCACAAGTGTCCGTAGACTTCATAATACGAGAGGTCAGACCCCTCTTTATGTGACTTGTGAAGCTTAATCTCTTGACACGGCCTAGTCTAATTTTACCATATAAGTTTGCTACTATCTTGTGTATTTATATATTAACATTTAATATATATACAGTTATTACAAATTACTTAACACAAAACATTGTTTCAGAAGCAAGGTGACGACATTCGTCAAAAAATGTGTTCGCGTTTTTGTATAACAACTTATTCCGAAATGTGACATCAAAATATGTCACGTTTTCATTTCCTCCTACTTATGCCTCTACTAATGATAAATTAAACTATTTAACTCGATTGACTTTCCGGAGTGCCTTCTTCCTTTTCTAAATCATATTTAGATATCAACATAAATAAATAAATAGCTATGCAAGCAACTTATGTATCCAAACGCTTGAGCTTTGCAATCCTGAGTGTAGCTCAAGAAGTTGCTTGTCTCAAGATCCGGTTGGGATACATAGTCTTTGTAAATACTGCTTTTCATGTATCTGGATTTTATATATTATAATATATGTTTTGGTGGATTTTCTCCTCATGAGTGGTTTTCGTCTCCGTAGTTTTCATTTTCGATCGATTCGTCGTATTTTCTCGCTTCTTTCTTAGGATTGTCAATTTCGAAGTTTGTCACTCGTGACGGGCTTCATAACGGTCGTATCTAACTATTAGATCAAGCCTAGGAGTCTTAGGAATCGATCCCGGGGCCCCGCGCTCCGTATCGGTACTTTGCTGTGCTCATTAGCCGGTGTAAGAAGGGCCACCGACCGACTAGATGACGATCCAGTCGGTCGGCAATCCTTCTTGGACCGACTAGTTAGCTTTCTAAATTTCTCAGGAGTTACTGTTTATCGTTAGTCGGTCTAAGAACGTTGGTTGACCGACTAGGTTGCAAACTAGTCGGTCAGCAATGCTTCTTGAACCGACTAACTCATCAAATTATTTTTGTATCAGTTACTGTTTACTCTTAGTCGGTCTAAGAACGTTCATCGACCGACTAGATGCTAAACTAGTCGGTCAGTACTTGTTCATGGACCGACTAACTCTAGAATCCTATTTTCGTTCAGGAGTTACTGTTTACACTTAGTCGGTCTGCGTTGGTCGACCGACCGACTAGTTGCCAAACTAGTCGGTCAGTGGTTGCTCTTTAACCGACTAACCAGTGTTAAAACCCTAATTTCTGGGCAGCCGCCAGCTCAACCTATTTAAACCCAACCCACTCGACTTCTTCTTCTCCAACACGACCCAAAACCCTAAAAACTTCCCCCTTCAGCCCCCATCTTCCTCCAAGCTCCATTTCTCCATTCCAAGCCCTAGAATCATCATCCAATCCATCCATTCACTCCATCTACCCCTCATCTTCCCCAAATCTCCATCAAAACCCATCAAAATCCCCAAATCCCCCAAAACCCTAGTTTCCCCAAACTTCTCCATTCGCTTCCAGATTTGATCCTAGGGTTCCCCGGAGTGTTTCTTCCATCTCCTCTCGGTAAGAAATCGATCTACCGTTGTTTTCTCAACCTATTTATATTTTTATAAAAGCCCTAATTAATTTCATGTGTTTGATGTTTGTTTCCCCCTTAACAGCGATTTCCCCCGTAGATAGCATCCGTGTGACGAAGTAGTCGCCATCCCCGGTGCTAGGCAAGTGAAACTTGCCACTTAGGGTTTAGGCCATGTTTTAGGTCATTTGCTTGTTGTAGGCGTAAAAGAGGCTAGGCGACGAAATGATACTCGCCTAGGCGCAAATTGGGGAACTAGCTTGACAACGAAGCTAGTTCCGACATTTAGCATGTTGCACAATTACCATGTCATGTTTACCTTCCATTAACGGTACACAATTTAATTGCCATGTCATTGCATTTTGCCTGTCACGTTTAATTTAAATTAACGGTACATAAATATCTGTTCATGTCTTTGCATAGTGATTATTCATCGTGATTGCGTAGCGCACGCTACAATATTATATTCCTGGCTCGTGTTCCAGAAGCGAGCTTAGTGAGTTGGAAACCCCAACGCTCGACACATAGGGGTGGGGTAAGAGATAAGCGGCTTGAGCCCCGAGTTGGCCTGATCCGCCACTCCGGCCAGCAGGTGGACTCTCTAGTGCACAAGTGATTAATAGTGATAGAGATAAGCGGCCTGAGCCACGAGCTGGCCAGCAGGTGGACTCTCTATGCACTAAGTGTTTACCAGTGACAAGTGATTAATAGTGGTAGAGATAAGCGGCCTGAGCCACGAGCTGGCCAACATGTGGACTCTCTATGCACTAAGTGATAAGTGATAAGTGATAAGTGATAAGTGATAAGTGATAAGTGATAAGTGTTAAATGATAAGTGATTAGTGATTTGGTAGCTTTTGCTACATTGTGTATGCGTGTCTCTCTTTTTAAACTGTTGCATCATGCTTAACTGCCATGTCATTACTTAATACTATAACTGCTAGGTTGCTAGTTGCCTCACCTTCAGTTTCCTTGCCCAAGTCTTTTAGACTTGCTGACATGTGCCCCTTTACTCTTTTGGGTGACACATGTTAGATCCTGAGCCCGAGTACCTCATTGAGGACGAGGTGTTTGCTGACGCCGAGCCCGAGCTTGCGTTTGACGGGGAGTACGTGGACACTGGGGACCAGTCCTAGTGTCTTCGTTGTGTTTTACTTTTGTTTAGACAGTTGTTTTGTTATCGGTGCGTAGCACCTATACTTTTTTATGTCGTATTCTTTTGTTGGCCTTGTTCTGGGCCTTTAGACTCTTTTCTTTTAGCCTGGTGGCTTTTCTGGATGTTGGACTTATTTTTTGATGTTGGACATTTTGTGAGATGTGGAATTTTATTTCAGTCTCTCCTTGTGTTATTATTGTTATTCTGTTGTGGTTACAGGGACCTGTTTATGTATTTGTGGACGCTTATCGGGTTTGGGGCTTCACAGCTCCACTCTCGTGCGGACCTTTTCACGTCTCGCCTCCATTTTAGGGAAGCGGGTCGTGACAGGTTTTAGTGGTGGCCCATGCAGGTCTCCTTCTGTAACTGCGATCTTTGGAATAGCGATAATAATATTAGAATGTCCAATAAATTAAGTTCGACGTCCGAGTCATAAGCTATGAGTCTAATCTGATTTGTTTTCCGTGTCATTAGATGGCAGGAAGGCGTTTCACCCGTGGTGGGGGTAGTGGTGCGCTCCCTCATGATGAGGAGCCTGAGCGGGAACCCACCAGCGGTGAGATGATGCGGATGATGTTGCAGATGATGCAAGTGCAGCAGGGCGTGCTTCTGCAAGTCCAGAATGCTCCACCTGCTCGAGCTGCCCGGGCTCTTCCGGATGCCCCTCGCTCTGAGCCAGGAGCGAAGCAATTTCGGGAGCTGGGTCCCGCATATTTTGATGGTTCTGAGGGTCCTCTGGCTGCCGATGAGTGGATTCGGAACGTCGAGGACAACCTGAAGATGGCCAAGATCACCCCGGCTGGATGGGTTGATTTGGCGAAGAGGCAGCTGAAGGATAACGCCAGGAATTGGTGGGATGCAGAAGAGAAGTTGTTGGTGGAGCCGATAGCTTGGGCTACCTTCAAAGCCAGATTTGAGGGTGAGTTCTTCCCGAATGCTGCCAAGGAGGAGATGCTGCAGCGTTTTATCGATTTGAAGCAGGGGAACTCGTCGGTGGACATGTATCACCAAGAGTTCATGAGGCTGAGTCGGTTTGCACCAAAGATGGTGCAGGACGCTGAGGAGAAGGCTCAGAGGTTCCTGCAGGGGCTTGCTTCGGAGCTCCAGAGTTTTGTGACCTCCTCTGACCGGGAATCTTATCAGAAGGTTCTAGTAGCTGCCAAGAGGCAGGAGATGCTCGTGAACCAGAGGATAGGGTCTGTGGTTGGTGCTGGGAAGAGGCCTGTGGAACAGGCGAGAGCTATGGTTAGGGCTGGATTCAGGCCGAACCAGCCTGTTCAGTTTAAGAGGCCAGTAGGGCCTGCTCGGAGGACTTGCCATTTTTGTGGCAAGGAGGGCCATGTCAAGGAATCGTGTAGGAGGTTCTTGGGGCAATGTATCGCCTGCGGAGATCCCGCCCATGCTCTCAGGGAGTGCCCGAGGTTGAAGCAGCCTTGGAAGGCACCTATTGCTGCCCAGCCGTTGCAGCAGCGAGCGTCTGTTCCTGCTGGACGTGGAGCAGCTCTTGTTCCGCGGAGGCAGGCTTTTCTGATGACCGCTGCGGAGAGCGAGGCTGTGGATGAGGTTATCGCAGGTAATCCTCATTCTAGCTATTACTTTCCTATTTGGTCTTGATTGCTAGATTATGTTGTTTGCTTGAACTTGCTTGTTTGCTAGACTAGGGTTTGATTGTTAATTGATTGATTAGGTGTGATTTTGGTGTGCACATTTCCTGCACGAGTCCTCTTTGACTCTGGTGCATCGATGTGCATTATTTCTCGGAGCTTCGTGGAGAGGCATTCCTTGTCGACGTCCCCTCTCCCCAAGAGTTGGAATATCGTTACAGGGAATGGTGTGGTCTCGGTGCATCGTGGTTGCAATTCTTGCTCGTTGGTGGTCTGTGGACATGAGCTTTTCGCTGATTTCATTGTCCACGACATCATCAACTATGATGCAGTTCTTGGGATGGATTGGCTGGCGAGCTTCTATGCTACGATTGACTGCAGGAGGAAGAAGGTGGTGTTCGAGATTCCCGGACATCCAGTATTTGAGTTCAGTCGTGGTAGCAGTTCGCTTGGTCCTGTCAGATTTCGGGCCAGGCCGGTGGAGGCTGTGGCTATGCAGATGGAGCTGGAGTGGCCAGCTGTGGTGCGAGATTTTGGTGACGTCTTCCCCGAGGAGATGTCTGGTTTGCCGCCTGATCGAGCTTTGGAATTTTCTACCGATCTTGTTCCAGGTGCGCAGCCGATTTCGAAGGCGCCGTATCGTATGGCACCTGCTGAGTTGGAAGAGTTGCGGAAGCAGTTGGATGAGCTCTTGCTGAAGGGTTATATTAATCCTAGTGTGTCTCCGTGGGGAGCACCAGTGTTGCTGGTTAAGAAGAAGGATGGTTCGCGTCGCATGTGCGTGGACTATCGGGAGTTGAATGCGGTAACCATTAAGAATAAATACCCGTTGCCTCGCATTGATGATATTTTTGATCAGCTTGGAGGTTCGAGGGTGTTTTCTAAATTGGATTTGAGGAGTGGTTACCATCAGTTGAAGGTGAAGAAGGGAGATGTTCCGAAGACAGCGTTCAGGACGAAGTATGGACACTATGAGTTTGTGGTTATGCCTTTCGGCGTAACTAACGCGCCCGCAGTTTTCATGAATCTGATGAACCTGATTTTCTACGACTTTTTGGATAAGTTTGTCGTTATCTTTATTGACGACATTCTGATCTATTCGAAGTCGGAGGAAGAGCATGCCTCGCACTTAAGGACGGTGTTGGAGATTTTGAGGAAGCATCGGTTGTATGCTAAGTTTTCGAAGTGCGAGTTTTGGCTGGATCGAGTTGCTTTTCTCGGGCATGTGGTGACTGGAGATGGTATTTCAGTGGATCCCGAGAAGATTAGGGCCATCAGGGAGTGGCCTGTTCCGTCGTCAGCATCTGAGATTCGGAGTTTCCTTGGACTTGCCGGTTATTATCGGCGATTCATTAAGGACTTTTCCCGTATTGCTGAGCCGATGACCAGGTTGACGTGGAAGGATGTTGCTTATGTTTGGTCGGGTGATTGTGAGAGTGCTTTTGGTATTCTGAAGGAGAGGTTGACGAGTGCCCCTATTCTTGTTGTGCCTGATCGCAGCGGTGGATTTGAGATCTTTTGCGATGCTTCTGGCAAGGGTCTCGGTTGTGTGTTGCATCAGCACGGGCATGTTGTGGTGTATGCGTCTCGTCAGCTTAAGGTTCATGAGAAGAATTACCCGACGCATGATTTGGAGTTGGCTGCCGTTGTGTTTGCTCTTAAGATTTGGAGGCACTTCTTGCTGAGTGAGAAAGTGAAGATTTTCACCGATCACAAAAGCTTGAAGTATATTTTCACTCAGAAGGAGCTCAACATGCGACGACGTCGATGGTTGGAGCTTATGGCGGATTATGATATTGATTTGCAGTATCACCCTGGCAAGGTGAATGTGGTTCTGGATGCTTTGAGTAGGCTGCCAGCGGTGATGATTTTGACCTCGCAGTGGAGACTGCAGCAGGATTTTTACGAGTCTGGTGTTGAGATTGTTCTTCCTGGAGAGGCTTCGTCGTTGATGTACATGCAGGTACAGTCGACGATCGTGGATCGGATTAAGGCTGGCCAGGCTGAGGATCCGAAGCTGGTGAGGATTCGGGAGCTGGTGGAAGCCGGTCTGCGGACCGACTTTTTGATTCATGAGGATGGCTCGCTGAGGTTTGGAGCCAGGTTGTGTGTGCCTGCTGGGGATATCAGAGAGGAGCTGATGGTGGAGGCACACAGTTCGCCGTATTCTGTGCATCCTGGTGGCACCAAGATGTACCAGGATCTTCGTCTGAATTATTGGTGGCATGGTATGAAGAGGAGCGTGGCTCGGAGTGTAGCCAAGTGCTTGGTTTGCCAGCAAGTGAAGGCGGAGCATCAGCGTTCGGCCGGGTTGCTACAACCGCTCCTGATTCCGGAGTGGAAGTGGCAGCACATCACTATGGATTTCGTGACTGGACTACCTCGGAGTCCGAAGCAGAATGACGCGATTTGGGTGATCGTAGATCGATTGACCAAATCTGCGCACTTTATTCCGTTCCGAGTGGGACAGTCCACTGAGGCGCTAGCGAGGAGATATATGGAGGTAAAATTTTTTTTACTCTCCGTTTTATTTCCTTTTCCTAGTTTGGATAGTGATGTAACGTGAATCGTGCAGGAGGTTGTGCGACTTCATGGAGTCCCTGTGAGTATCGTGTTTGACAGAGACACGAGGTTCACATCTCAGTTCTGGCAGAGTTTGCAGAAGAGCTTGGGTACGCGTCTGAGTTTCAGCACGGCGTACCATCCGCAGACGGATGGCCAGTCCGAGAGGACGATTCAGATTTTGGAAGACATGCTGAGGGCGTGCATGTTGGATTTCAAGGGTTCGTGGGAGGACCATCTACATTTGGTGGAGTTCTCTTACAACAACAGCTTCCAGGCGAGTATTGGCATGGCGCCTTTCGCCGCTCTTTATGGGAGGAAATGTCGATCGCCACTGAGTTGGGATGACGTTGGTGATCGGGAGTTGTTGGGACCTGAGATGATCGTGGAGGCCGTGGATATCGTCAGGAATATTCGGGAGAGGTTGAGAATTGCTCAGGACCGTTTTAAGCATTGGGCGGATGCGAAACGTCGTCCTTTGGAGTTTCAGCCGGGCGACCATGTGTTCTTGAAGATTTCCCCGAATCGTGGTGTGATTCGTTTTGGGAAGCGTGGAAAGTTGAGCCCGCGATACATTGGACCGTTTGACGTTTTGGAGAGGGTTGGCGAGGTAGCTTATCGCTTGGCCTTGCCGCCGTCTTTGGAAGGAGTTCACAATGTTTTCCATGTGTCGCAGCTTCGTCGATACATTAGCGATCCGTCTCATGCGGTGGATTTTTCGGAGATTACCGTTCGCCCCGATATGACGTATGACCAGCATCCAGTGCAGATTCTGGACAGGCGTCAGAAATCGCTTCGGAACAAGATTGTTAATCTTGTGAGGGTGATGTGGCAACACGGTTCACCTGGTGAGTCTACTTGGGAGAATGAGGATGAGATGCGAGAGCGTTTTCCACTTTTGTTTCCGGACTCGTGAGTTTTGGAAATTCCGAGGACGGAATTTTTTCTTAAGTTGGGGAGGATGTAACGACTGCTTTTCATGTATCTGGATTTTATATATTATAATATATGTTTTGGTGGATTTTCTCCTCATGAGTGGTTTTCGTCTCCGTAGTTTTCATTTTCGATCGATTCGTCGTATTTTCTCGCTTCTTTCTTAGGATTGTCGATTTCGAAGTTTGTCACTCGTGACGGGCTTCATAACGGTCGTATCTAACTATTAGATCAAGCCTAGGAGTCTTAGGAATCGATCCCGGGGCCCCGCGCTCCGTATCGGTACTTTGCTGTGCTCATTAGCCGGTGTAAGAAGGGCCACCGACCGACTAGATGACGATCCAGTCGGTCGGCAATCCTTCTTGGACCGACTAGTTAGCTTTTTAAATTTCTCAGGAGTTACTGTTTATCGTTAGTCGGTCTAAGAACGTTGGTTGACCGACTAGGTTGCAAACTAGTCGGTCAGCAATGCTTCTTGAACCGACTAACTCATCAAATTATTTTTGTATCAGTTACTGTTTACTCTTAGTCGGTCTAAGAACGTTCATCGACCGACTAGATGCTAAACTAGTCGGTCAGTACTTGTTCATGGACCGACTAACTCTAGAATCCTATTTTCGTTCAGGAGTTACTGTTTACACTTAGTCGGTCTGCGTTGGTCGACCGACCGACTAGTTGCCAAACTAGTCGGTCAGTGGTTGCTCTTTGACCGACTAACCAGTGTTAAAACCCTAATTTCTGGGTAGCCGCCAGCTCAACCTATTTAAACCCAACCCACTCGACTTCTTCTTCTCCAACACGACCCAAAACCCTAAAAACTTCCCCCTTCAGCCCCCATCTTCCTCCAAGCTCCATTTCTCCATTCCAAGCCCTAGAATCATCATCCAATCCATCCATTCACTCCATCTACCCCTCATCTTCCCCAAATCTCCATCAAAACCCATCAAAATCCCCAAATCCCCCAAAACCCTAGTTTCCCCAAACTTCTCCATTCGCTTCCAGATCTGATCCTAGGGTTCCCCGGAGTGTTTCTTCCATCTCCTCTCGGTAAGAAATCGATCTACCGTTGTTTTCTCAACCTATTTATATTTTTATAAAAGCCCTAATTAATTTCATGTGTTTGATGTTTGTTTCCCCCTTAACAGCGATTTCCCCCGTAGATAGCATCCGTGTGACGAAGTAGTCGCCATCCCCGGTGCTAGGCAAGTGAAACTTGCCACTTAGGGTTTAGGCCATGTTTTAGGCCATTTGCTTGTTGTAGGCGTAAAAGAGGCTAGGCGACGAAATGATACTCGCCTAGGCGCAAATTTGGGAACTAGCTTGACAACGAAGCTAGTTCCGACATTTAGCATGTTGCACAATTACCATGTCATGTTTACCTTCCATTAACGGTACGCAATTTAATTGCCATGTCATTGCATTTTGCCTGTCACGTTTAATTTAAATTAACGGTACGCAAATATCTGTTCATGTCTTTGCATAGTGATTATTCATCGTGATTGCGTAGCGCACGCTACAATATTATATTCCTGGCTCGTGTTCCAGAAGCGAGCTTAGTGAGTTGGAAACCCCAACGCTCGACACATAGGGGTGGGGTAAGAGATAAGCGGCCTGAGCCCCGAGTTGGCCTGATCCGCCACTCCGGCCAGCAGGTGGACTCTCTAGTGCACAAGTGATTAATAGTGATAGAGATAAGCGGCCTGAGCCACGAACTGGCCAGCAGGTGGACTCTCTATGCACTAAGTGTTTACCAGTGACAAGTGATTAATAGTGGTAGAGATAAGCGGCCTGAGCCACGAGCTGGCCAGCAGGTGGACTCTCTATGCACTAAGTGATAAGTGATAAGTGATAAGTGATAAGTGATAAGTGATAAGTGATAAGTGATAAGTGTTAAATGATAAGTGATTAGTGATTTGGTAGCTTTTGCTACATTGTGTATGCTTGTCTCTCTTTTTAAACTGTTGCATCATGCTTAACTGCCATGTCATTACTTAATACTATAACTGCTAGGTTGCTAGTTGCCTCACCTTCAGTTTCCTTGCCCAAGTCTTTTAGACTTGCTGACATGTGCCCCTTTACTCTTTTGGGTGACACATGTTAGATCCTGAGCCCGAGTACCTCGTTGAGGACGAGGTGTTTGCTGACGCCGAGCCCGAGCTTGCTTTTGACGGGGAGTACGTGGACACTGGGGACCAGTCCTAGTGTCTTCGTTGTGTTTTACTTTTGTTTAGACAGTTGTTTTATTATCGGTGCGTAGCACCTATACTTTGTTATGTCGTATTCTTTTGTTGGCCTTGTTCTGGGCCTTTAGACTCTTTTCTTTTAGCCTGGTGGCTTTTCTGGATGTTGGACTTATTTTTTGATGTTGGACATTTTGTGAGATGTGGAATTTTATTTCAGTCTCTCCTTGTGTTATTATTGTTATTCTGTTGTGGTTACAGGGACCTGTTTATGTATTTGTGGACGCTTATCGGGTTTGGGGCTTCACAGCTCCACTCTCGTGCGGACCTTTTCACGTCTCGCCTCCATTTTAGGGAAGCGGGTCGTGACAGTCTTGCATCGCTCATGCACTCGTATTCGACACAAACGGTTTAATCGAATTCTCGAACTTTGCGGATCAAAATTGTTTGTCCATACAACCTTGAGGGTAGCTCGACAAGTTGTAGGGAGAAACATACTTTGAATGTCCTATATGTTCAAGCTGCCTCATATAGAGACGAGTGACATGTAGCTTTAATTTATTTGTTGGACCCAGAACTTAATGAAATCATATTTCTTAAGTCTGTTCTTTAGAAGGTCATTTAATGTCATCGAGAATATAGTTTTAATTTTATCAATTAGAATTTAACTTGATATTCAATTAATCAACTTTTTGACCAATTAACTTATTAAAATATTATATTTTAATTCCTACGGTAAACATAGTCTTGCCCTAGTTTTAGCATATGTTCAATTTTAAATATAGGTAGATTGGCTTTTATCTATCTATATCCTCCCACTAATTTTACGAACGTTTTAAAGCTTAATAACGAACGATTTAATCGATTTAAAATTAATGGGTAAGAGTTCCAATCACCTTGAGTCTAAACAACCTTGAGTGTAGCTCAACAAGTTGATTGACTCTGTGATCGGAAGATGACTCTTCATCGATCATATCGGATATGACTCTCTTAATCGGTTTTTGCCCCTAGCCATTGGTGATCATGAGTGTGCTCATCCAAATCACAATGTCTAGTCTAGTCGGACCCTCGTTTTCATGTCTAGCCTGACTTGCCCCGCAGCTCGGTGTATGCACGACACGTTGGTTTGGGTCAGGTCTTAGACTACATCTAGGCAGACTACATCCTTGACTAAACTTGCGCCGCCGCTCGGTGTATTCACGACAACGTCGGTTTGGGTCAAGTCAAGATGTCATCTTATGTATTTAAGAAGTTGGTTTCTACAAGGTTGCCATGTCACAGCTTGAGTGTATCTCAACAACTGTAACACGGGCCCTATAGTTGCTAACCCCTAAAACAAGGAGGGCTACGGCTAATCTTGAAAAAGATCATTAACGTATTTGACATAGATATAGTCCAGGGTGTCATACAATCATGATTCGTGACATTGCGGTCCAGCGGAACTCAGCCAGGGAATTGACTAAGCCAGGATCACTACCCCTTGGACTAGTAAGGGTTGACCCAGAAATCTTAGCCAAGCACATTGACTGGATCATGGTCCATTGAATGAAGCTTGTCATTTTTGTATGTATGCCATAGACTAAATAGCTTTTATTAACAACTAATTAATCCTAGCAACTAGTTGAATCCTTAAATTCAAAATTTTTAGGATTTGTTTAATAACTTTTATTAAGTCCTTATCAACTATAAGGTTCACGTGCTACCCTAATCGTTATTAGGATTTTAATAAATTTTATTAACAACGCTAGAAGCGAAGTCCTTTAATGAAAATTAATTATAACAATTTAGAATTGAAAATTCATTTAAAGGACTACCCTAATCAGGAATTAGGTCTTAATATTGTTGTTAATGATTTATTAAAACATAGCATGTCATTAAAATTCAAGTAATAAATTTTAATCATTTTTAATGGCTAACCTAAAGGGTTGTCTTGTGTTATCAAATAAGGGACAAGATTAACAAGCCATTAAAATAAAGCTACACTAATTTATCGCATAAAGATAGTGCACAACTATTTAACATTTAAATATACTAAGTTTATCACATAAACAATTTTTGCATGCAAACATAAATTTAACAATTAAATTTAAAATATGATTTTGAAATTATTTTATTTTTATCTCATAAAAACTTAATTTTAAAACCATAAATTTGCATGCTACTTAAAAAAAAAATTTATCGCATAAAAATTTTAATCTATAAAATCAGTTTTAAAATTATCTCATAAAATTAAAACATCATTTTAAAAACTTTCAAGCTTAAAAATTTATCAAATAAAAATTTTAGGCAATTTAAACTTATCGCATAAATTTTAAAAGATTTAAAATTGGTTTTAAAAATTATCACATAAATTTTAAAATGTCATTTTAAAAAATTTCCATGTTCAAAATTTATCAAAAAGATTTTTGAACATCTAAAACATTTTTAAACTATTATCTCATAACTTTAAAAACTTTTGAAAGTATTTAAAAGCATTAACACGTTTAATCAAATCGCAGTACCTAGATCGCTACGCAAACCTAGGCTCTGATACCACTGTTGGGGAATTGGCGGTCCCTTAGGGCACAAAAACTCTAGTCCCGTCCTAAGTCGGACGGAACATAGACACAAAAAATATTTGCAGCGGAAGAAAAACTATGTTAACTAATTAACATGCAGTTAAAACATTTTAACTTAGCCCTAAGGTCCAAGACCCTAGGCCAAGATCTATGCCGACTTGGGATGGGTCTGACCATCCTAAGAAGGATCTAGCCTACTGCGATTAAACTAAACTAATGCTAATAATACTTTAACCACATACCCGGAATCTCAGCCCTGGAGCAGGCGAGATGTTCCGCGCCGTCTTCCGAGCTGCTCCCGTCCCACGCCGAGCCGCTCCTTGAACCGCTCCCCGAACCGCTCCTCGAACCGCTCCGCATCCCGAGGCAATCAATCCCCGTGCCGCCGAGCCAACCACGCGCCGAAGAAAGTTTCACGCGAGTGAAACCTCCGCCAAGATTTCAGATTCAGAATCCGAACTCCTTTGTGGCTTTGCTAGAGCCCGCAGGAGTAAGGCAGAATTTTAGGGAGATAGAGAAATATTTATTTAAGCTTAGATCCGAGCGTGCTCCAACATTTACGAGAGCCGCTCAGATCTAGAGCTTGAGACGAGTTTTGAGAAAGGGGGGAGACCCCTATTTATATAGGCGGCGGACTCTCCCCTTTTCTCAAAATCCGATGTGGGACTAAATGATGAGTTAATTAAAATCAAGTTAGTTTGCACTTCACAAAGTGCAAACTTCCGTGAATTTTAACTCACTCACCGTTGAGCTTCAGGATTGATACAACCTATCAATACGACAAGCGTTCAACGGTGAACGCATAGGAAAAAACGGTTCGTCAATCGGAGTTCGTTTGACCCTCCAATTAAGTGTCCAAAGATCAGCCTTAGGCTAGTTTTTCGCAAAAACTGAGCCGTCAAAAACTGCCCATTAAACCTAGGGTTCCACACCCAAAGGTGGGACCCACAAAATCTGACTGGGCGCCCAAACCCAGACCTGGGCACGGGCGCCCAAGTCTGGGCGCGGGCGCCCAGGCGCCAGCCTGGCGCCTGGCGCCAGGCGCCTGGCGCCTAGGCGGGTGCCTGGGCTCCCAGGCGCCCAAGGCGCCTGGGCCTTGGCGGGCCCAGGGCGCCCGCCCTGGGTGCCTGGGCAGGCGCCCAGGCGCCTGGGCCTGGGCGCGGGCCCAGGCCCAGTGGCCTGGCGCCCAGTCTGATGGGCCAGGTGTCCAGGTCAGATCCTGGTCTGGCCTGGGTTAACCTGGTCTGAATCAGACTGAGCCATTTGACTGTTTTGGGCATAAATTGAGCATTTGGCGTCCGATTTGGACGCCGTTCAAACCTGGGTCTAGACCGGGACATTCCCGTCTTACCCGTGAACTTTTCCTTGCGTTTATATTAT